>CM077101.1:3109954-3138437 GCA_039619505.1 Cimex hemipterus | reverse complement strand
GTATAAGAGACAGTTTATATATTATATATATTAATATATTTTGTGCTTACAGTAATAAAAATGCTTTTATCACGTTCGTACGTACGGAAAGCCTAACTCTAGATAAATAGAAAGCATCCCTGCTTAATTAACCCAACCCAGGCGAAACCCTGCTAATGTGAAAACAGTGACTCAAAAATGGTCATAGTATATGCCGCCATCGAATTGTAATTTTGAAGTGTAGTTGAAATTATCTGTGAGACGTTTTAGGGGGAAATATCATTATTCATTTATGAAAATCAACATGTCATCGCCACACTTCTAGGAGAGAAAAGGCCAAAACAGTATTTTCGAATGCAAATTAGGAGTATAAATTTAATGTTTGGCTCTCCGTTCAATGAGATTTATTAGAGATAGTTAGGCGAGTTCATTGTAACATCGTCGGACGTATCTTTCCAACGTCGTATTTTAAGATTCCGGCCCCTTTTGAAGGACAAGAGATGCTAAACAGTCTCTTTATTACCCCGGGGCTTGGCGAACGATTGCCATTGTCCAGGATTCAAATCACAGGACCTATTATTTAAACTCTTCTCCCTGTTATTTATCGTACGTTATATATTAAAGGAGAAAAGCGGGGGAAGTGCCTTCCTATTAGGAAGTCGTTTCCCTCCTAACAAATCTTTCGAGGAAAACGTCTCTCGGCTGGAAAATTCGACTTTGTTCAGACAAGCATTACAATGCACAAAAAAATAGCAATAACGGTAGCGGTCTCGAACCTTTATGTCCAAAAATTGAATGAAGAAGAAGGGTAATTGACGTAATTAATTAATTAAGTTTTCACACGATCACATGCCGCCGGTGCACTGCCTCAGTGTGAGGGATTAATGGGCAAGGAAGTCTCAAGGGGTAAGGTGGCAGGTTTTAGGATGGATCGAGAGGTTGGAGTGAAACTTTTGGAATAGAGAACCGATCATTTCATTGAAGAGGGAGGAATATTGAGGCGTTGTGTATAGTGTGATTAGTGACGTAGAAAGGAGCTTTACGATTTTTCTGAGGACTTTCGATTGGAAGGATTGGATGCGCTGAATGTGGATGGCTTGGCAGAATCACACACTTCCACTCCGTAGGTCCAAAATGGCCGCAGTAAAGTCTTGTAAAAGGTTAGTATAGTTTTGACGGTCAATGAATTCCAGTTTACTGATTAGGTAAAGCCCTGATTATGTGAATTGAATATAAATCGGTATTTCCTTGTTGTTGAAGTAAAGTAGAGGGTGAGGCTTCTTCAATGTGAACGAACATTGAGTACATTTCTCGTCATTCACTCTTAGCCTTCACTTTTCGATAATATCACGGTCTTCTTAGATGTTAATAGGTTGGATAGGATTCGCGTTAGAAGACAAAATTGTAGTTTCGCCTTCATAGGTGGTGACGATTTACTGGGGTGTGAGGTAGATCAGCAGTATTTATAATAAATATTAGGACCACGAATGCTCCCTTGTGCGACGCCGGCATGATTTCCGAAACTCGTTGTCGAACCCCACTCTGAAGCGGCATTGAATTGGGTAGGATTTACGGATAACAAGTGGTAGGTAGGAAGCGTTTAAGATTTTATAATGCATGCCTAGATGCCATTAAACTATTAATGAATGGTTTCAAATTTCTTTGATGATAGTCTCAATTCCAACATTACCAAGGACTCCAATACTAATGGAGGCTGACCTCTCGTTATCAAAAACCTCTACTATTTAAAATTGTTAAGACCTTCACAAATTGAACTTAATCCCTGTAGTATGTGCCTGAATGTAGTAATTATGTATTGATGACATTAATATTGAGGAGATTGTCTAAATTAGCCTTCGGAAAAATTAGAAACAAGTCATCGACATACTTTCAAATGAGCTTAATATTGTAGGTGACCTGATCTAAAACCCATAAATATACACATCTAGCAGCACATTGATGTCCATCTGCATTGACATTACTAAAAGTCGAATTATCCAATAAGCGAAAGGGGAAAAGGGTGTTAAAGCGTGCTGTAAGAAAGCGAGAAAACGGTGAGAAAACGATTCGGGAACTTCCAATGGTTTGGGTGAAGTTTCATAGAGGGAAGGGCCGGTGTTGGAGAAACGGAATCGACATTCTTATACTGAAAACTTCCCTGCTCCTAGCTTCGGGCGAACATTGTCAAATAAATCACAGAGGAGGAATGAGCTTTTATCGTTCCCTTCTAAATAAATCCACAATAGTAAGTGTTCATTACTTTATAAACAAAACTATTTAATTGGTCAATAATATTCAAAAAGGAGACGACTTTTGCATAATTTAAACTGGAAAATAGAAATGTTGTTAAATAAGAAACCAGATCCACAATGCGAAAACATTTGCTTCATCATTTCCAAAGGTGTTTGTGTCGATTTGTTTTGGACGGGATATCATCGAGATATGGCGCGCATATTGCAACTTGGTCGACTAAAATGTCCCATGTCAACTACACCCGTTTCACCCACTGAGCCACGCTCTTAATTATATTGAATCTAAATGGATATTCGAGAGCGTAGTTTGGTGGGCGGAATGAATAGGCGATTATGAAGGCAGAACAACGAAAATATTGTTAACAAAGAATGATTATGTATACTATCATAGCTGGTTTGTATGTCAGATCATTTTTCCATCTTCGCTGTTGGACCTACGAACTTTTTGTCAATTTTTTTTAAAATTTGTGTTGTTTGATTTTCAGTAGTTTTTCTCTAAATGGTCCTTCCTAAACATTTATTTTTCGTTCTATCTAGTGGGTCGGTTTTTTGTAAATCACTACTTTATTATGGAGGCAGTTTCTTTCTGTCTTATACCACCGTAGGTGTGATTAGGTACGTGTGTGAGTGAGGTGGGAGAAGTCGATATAGACCTCTTGTTTGGGTCCCACTGCTCACTGAACAGAAGTATAACGGAAAGTGTGGTGATTAGTGACTGCAAATCGATGATTATTCAGAAATCGTGAGATGCAGTCTGGTGTGATGTAGGTTTCAGAGAAACATTTTTTTTCGTGCCAATGTTTCGATCTTTATTGAAATCATCTTCAGGGCTCAAAGTGTCACAAAATCTTATGTGTAATTATGCCTTCTTGCGTGTCATGATGAGAGTGCCCGGGAGCATTAGCAGTAGTTCGTCACTATTGGGTAAACCTAAATCCTTTCGAACAGGAAGACTACATGGAGAATGTTTGGCCTAAACATGCTCGGACCTGCACTCGATGCAGGTAATGCAAACCTGCATTACCGTTTCCATACGCACTTGAAAATATTTGGACTAACTGAAAACGAAAGTTCTGCCAAGAAAAAGAAGATGCATACGTTCGTACATATCATATTCCACTGTACAAATGTGTGGCGTTTAGTGACTGTTTGATTCATGATTATTATTCGGAGATCGTGAGATACAGTCAGATGTGACGTAGGTATAGAAAAACATCCCAGATCTTGAAGATGATCTCAATAGTGGTCGAAACGTTGCCAAGATAAAGGAAATGATTTTCTAACCTTTGTCCCACCAGACTACCCGACACGCATCTCACGATCCCCAAAGCATCTTTCTACTGTACCTGACAACGAAAAGCTCTCTATTCATGAAGAAAATCCACGAAGCCATTAAGAAGGCTTAAGAAAAAAATCTGGATATTAAGCTGTATCCAAAATACAATGAAAAGTGTAAAGCTTTGTACCTCATACTAGCTTACCTGTAACAATGTAACATCAAAATACCATAAAAAGGAGTATACAACCAACTGTTTGTGGGACTCTGTCCTGGATACCAAGTTATTCACTAGATGTCACCCCTGCTTCAACAATGGTTTCTCTTTCCGATGAGCTTGTAAAATCGTCTCCCGCACTCTTAACAGTCGAAATGTAACCCGCTGCACGATCCCTTCGCTCGCTACCGAGTCTATTGATTTCTGCTGAATCGACATAGTCAGTCCATGGACTCCGACCATCGGCTCGAGCCATCACACCAGCCGTTCTGAAGGTTTGTAGTCAGTTCGAACAGTGTAGTCCTCCAACTGTTAAAATATGATATATTCTAGGTCATAACAGTCAAAAGCTTTCTTTAAACGATCTTACTAACTCATTTCATATAAACGTCGCACAGGTTAGAGATAATTTAATAGATGATTAGATTCGCCGGCTGATCCTCCCCGTTCGTCGGGCAATTTCTGTGACTAATCACTCCAAACCGATCCGAATCGGAGGTCAACAGCTTAATAGTTAATTGGAAATTTTAAACTAGATTAACGATTGAGGGAGACGTCGCTATTTCCATAATTTAGACGTGCAGAACTTCTCTAATTTCGGTGTAGTGTGGAAATGTGTAATCATAGTGGGAGCAGAGACGTTATATGGCTCATAAAACCCTTAACAAATCAACCCGCCTTCATTAGGTTCAGATCTGTCCTCGAAACCGCACTTACATTCAAATTAAAGTCTAATCCAAAGAAAGACCTGGCTCTCTTCTGACATCGCAATAAAGAATCGAATTAGCCGTTGCCGTGATGGCATTCGGAAGGTGAAGTTCGAGAATTTGTACATTGTACTCTAACTAAGCACATTTTCCAAAAAGTCACAGTCCTTGGCAACCTAAGGACTGAATCGGTCTTCAAAGAGAATTAAGATCGCCTGTATAAAACATAAAGACATATTTAAGATTACTTTGCCCTGATGGTGACCTTTAAATAGGCTGAAATATTGGCAGTAGCAATCGAATTTGTTTTTCATCCACACCATGCCGAGATTATTTACGTTACTTATGACCATGGAAACTTTGAAATTGTCTGAACAATAAAAGAGGGTAATAGCTACAACTTTTTCATCTTTGACTTAATAATACATTTATAGCAGATTGAGTTTTTAAAAAGTATATTGGGAGGGGGGATTTTTTTCTAAATGTATTTATACGAACATGTGGTTTCTACAAGGGACGAAGGAAAGAAGTAAATATTGCATTGCAAGCATTGTTCGATCCGCTTTTGGGAGGGAGGTATAATGAAATTACGAGGAAAAGAAAGCACTTTCTCAAGAAAAAAGGACAATGAATAAATCATTAACTGTTGTCCAAGTTAATTGTTCCAATTTACTGTACCAAATCAATTTTTGTCGACTGTAATCTGCACTAATTTTGTCGATGTTCATTTTTACATGTAATTAAACAGAAGACAACAAACATAAACGCAACATTTTAGAAATGGTTTACAGGGATAAACAGTCGCAGCTACGCTAGTATCATTAATCAAATTCAATATTCATAACATACAAATATCATCTCATCAAACAAAACATATAAAACAATCATCACAGACCCCAAATCAAACATTTCTACATAGTTCTTCAACAATTTAGCTTTCCTTTTCTTAATTATTCCCGTCTAAAATAATTCTGGAAGGATAATCAGGCCGAACCATTACCCGTTCTTTCCAATTGTCAGCTCCTTTTACCTCAAAGAAGCTGACTCCTCATATAAAAATGTCTTTCTATCCCGACCTCCTTCCCCATGAACAAAATCCAATGGATATAAACATAAAATACCAATATCTCACTGACACGACATACAAGAATTACACATTTACACGGAAAACAAACAATTTGAGTGAGTACAAATATTTTGGTTGAATCTAAAATTTCTAGTATTGTATAAATTCATTTTTTCTCACGTCTTACGTGTATTTGTAAAATGTTTATAAATCCAGGCCTTGAAGATGATCTCAATAAAGATGGAAGCATTGCCACGATAAAGAAAATGTGTTTTTTAAAGCCTACGTCGCATTCCACAATCTCCAAATAATCATGTAACTATTGTTAATAATTGTCTTAAAGATTTCCTGGGCATGTTTGTAAAATAAATAATACAAAAATGGGTAATACTAAATTTCCGTATTTAGAATATGTAATAAAAACACTATGAGAAGAACGTAAACAACAATGAGTTTGAATAGCAATAGAAAAATTGAAACGAAATAATAAAATTGGAGAAAATGACGGAGACGAATGAATCCAGCATTTTGAAAATAAGTTCAACATGCAATTGTTTTCCGTACAAAAATTTACACATTTAACAATTAGTCGGTATCCAATCTAAGATCTGGCAGGAACCGGCCAGACCACGTGGATGTTGCTGAGGAGGGAAGGCTCCGGCCATTGATAGAACTCTCAGTATGGAGTTTATTGGTTGAGGTTTAGGGTTATGTTAGGGGGGGGTCACGAGGCCATTGCCTTTTCTGGCTGCGTGGTGTTGAAGAGAGGGCTTGAGCTAGTGGATTGGTGTAGGAGAGAAAATTGGAGTGGAAGTTGTGGAGTCGTGTTTGGATCATGGCCGTCACGAATGGGTTGTCTTGGGTTTTTATGCCTAGTTTAATTAGTGATATAGAAGAGAGTGTTGAGGATTCGATGGAAGGCTTTTGATTGAAAGCATTCGATTCTTTGGATGTTGGATGGCTTGGCTGAACCCCACACCTCATTTCCTTAAGTCCAAATCGGTCTAATTAGTATCTTTTTTTTTAGTCACGCCAATAATCCCTGAGAGGAGGGACTATATTTTCTGCATGTTCCTTACGTTAAGTTAAAATTAAGAACCTCTTTAACCTTTTTCAACATTATCCAGCTATGTTTCTGAAAGAATTGAGAAATGTGATTTTGGCACAACTCCATCTGATAAATCCTGGGCCCGTGATCGTAAGGAAGTTTCACATCAAAAAACTGGCAAAAGAAGATAAATAACTTTTGTTTACCATGTTTACCAATGCTGGACAAAGAAGTGTTTCCCGTGCATTTTGTCAACTTCTTGGAACATTTCTCTGCTGTGATAGTTTCATCTTAATTCAAGAAATTATAGTGAACAACCCCGGCAGTACACCACCAAACAGTCACCATTACCTTTTTTTGGGTGTAGATTTGGTTTCGGGAAGTGTTTTGGCGCTTCATCTTTGTCCAAGACTGACTTTTACACCCCCTGTTATGAGAAATGGATCATGTTTGTGGCCCAACAGAAGAGACTTGAAAATTTCAAACCTTCGATTTCCTTGGTCTCGGTTAGTTCGTGCGGTACCAGCTTATCGTGCTTCCTTAATTTACCAATTTGCCACAGATCGCAAACAACGGTTGAGTAGACAACAATAAGCTTCCGCAATTCCCCTTGTTGTCTTACGTGAATTTTCTTCAACCACCGGTTTGAGTTGGTCGACGTCCACAGCGGAAGGTCTTCCGCCACTTTCCCTGTTTTCGACATAGAAATCTCCGAGACAGAATCTCTGAAATCATCGCTGCACCGTGCATTCATTCATTTATGCTTCTCCCCCCTCCAAAAAAAAAAAAAAAAAACTATTTATTTTACGCGCGGCTTGGGCCGCACTTAGCCCAAGTTTAAATTCGTACCAATACTTTGTCGAAAATGGATATATTTAATTTCGCAGGTTCTCACTCTTATACAATTAAATAAACTAAAAGTTCAATTATTATGTTTTCTTCTTTCTTTTTTATTTATTTGTTTTTTCTTTCTATTTTCTGGAAATGGCGATGATAATAGTTGTTAGGTTCATCGTTATCGTCGCTCATCAAAATCTCAATTAAGTATTCTTTTTATCTAAGGTCTTGGTTGAGATGAAAAAGTTAGTGTCAGAGCGGGACTGGAACGCACGACCTTCTCTCAAAACGCCGATGCTCTTTTCACTTGAACCACCGTGACTTCGATCCACTCGGACACCAACTTCCTCTCTCAACCCCACCTTTCGAGATTGAGATAGGAAGTTGGTTTCCGAGTGGATCGAGGTCACGTTAGCTCGAGCGGTAGAGGTCTTGGGTTCGAGCCCGCTCGTGACATTGATTATTTCATCTCAACCAAGACAGATAAAAATTATAATTAATTGAAATAATTAATATGGTCCGCAAAATATAGCATGTTTTGTATAAAAGATAACGGTTAAAATATTTAGTATAATCGATAAATTAGATTTGAGGGTTTAGCTGTGTTTACATGACACCTGCGAAAAATTTTGTTTTAAAAAATGAGTGGAATAAGAAAACTCACGTCGTCCAAGTCAAATCTGGTTTTCTCATAGGGAAAAATTCCATTTAAACGGCCCGAACGCTCAAAAGATGCTCAATGTTTGTTTTCGTTGAAATTGTTTTGTTTGTGCGTTCGATCGGCGTTTCCCCGACAAGGAAAACTTTTTCTCTTTTATTTTTCTTGTTGTCCCACATTCGACCACACCGCCAATTTGCCATACAACAAAACGAACGGATTTTCTTTGAGCCTCCGTTATCTGAGGAATCTTGCACTTTTTAAATAATAATGCTATTAACATTTTCCACTTTCTGACATATTTTCAAAACGAGTTTAAAAATTACTTATTTATAATTATATCTCACATAATTTGTTATCATCCTTTAATAGGTGGCATTTTTTATTTCAATGTATACAGTCAGTTCGAAATCAACTGTTCTGAGTAAATTCAATTTTCAACAATCTAATTTGTGTGTAATTTGTGAATATATGTTAATACCAATTTATTAACCTCCTAAATTATTAATTAAAGTTTTAAATTTCTGACCTATTTCTGAAATGCACGATGAAGGAACAGAAGTTTCGTTTTATGATTAGCCTTATGCCTATATTTATTCGGTAATTATTATAAAATCATAAACTTTACCTGGTTAGCGACAGTTTTACATATAGAAGAGATTGCCCATTTTCTTTTTCAATTACGTTTTAATGTTCAATTCAATCGCTGAATACGATAGTAAAATTTCGGTGTTGCCGTTTTCGTTATCAGTAGTCTTAAAATCTCTTGGGGCCATTCTGTTTCGTTTATTTTTTGCTATGATGTATTACGAAATTATGGTCCGATTTTTTGAACAGCTAACGGTTAATTTTTAGGCTTATGGCTAGCGTTAGTTAAGGAGAGTTTAAGTAGGGTTAGGCGAAGTTATGTAAGGTTAACGTTAGCGTTAGTTAACGACAGGTATGTTAGGTTAGGTAGGGTTTGGGTTAAGTTAGGAAAGGAATGGTTATCAAAGTGAGGTGACGTTACGAAGGTTAACTTTAGGGTTTGTTACGGACGGATTAGTATAGATAAATATGGTTTTGGTTAATTAGTATAAGAATGATTTGCTTACGTAGGGTAATATTAAATAGGATTTAGGCTAGGGTTAATTAAGTACAGGTTAGGTTAGATACGGTTTGGGTCAGGTTTTGATAAGAATGGTTTCCTTTGGTAGGGTACGATTACGTAGGTTTTGGAGGTGTAAGCTAGATTAGTTACATTTTGTTTTAAATGAGGTTGAGGTTAGTCTTTCAAAAAGTTGAGGTTAATGGGTTTGTAGGTTTAAGCTACGGTTTGGTAAGAACAGTTTAAGTTAGATAAGGTTTTGTTTTGGTTGTTAGGTTAGGTTTTAAGTTCGTTTTATGGCGGGTTTGTTTATGTTAGGAACTAACTGACTTACTACTAACAAATGGCGGCATTAGTTAGTTTCAGCTACTTACACTAAAAACTACTACTACATCTAATGATTTAGAAAGTTAAATACAATATACTACAATTTAAGACAAAATTTATGTACTATCTACGCTTGTTTCCCTATTATTGCGCTACAAAATTTAACTTTTTTTTATTGAAGAAGAATTATGTAGAAAAATATTCCGAAAGGTGAAAAAATTCCACTTTTGAGGAGAAACAACTGATTTCTGATTGAGATGGAATTTTTCCCGTTACCATAAAAATGTTAAACTCCGATTCTGCTTTCAGCAGGAAGTTACTAAATAATGTTTCAGTGGGGATGGTAGGTTTTGGCATAAACTATACTTAAAGTTCGAGAGGGCTCTCTATTTGGAAGTTCATCAAGGCAAGATACAAAGGAACAACAAAGGAAGTTCGCAATCTCATGAAACGAAAAAAAAAATTTTTCAAATTCCATAGTGATGATAACGTGATTGAACTTTAGATGCTTAATTTTGAAAAATAACTGTGAGCATTTAATTAGCCATTTTGTATCGTGCAAGTTTTCGTCAAACACAAATTCAACAATTATATTGGCAAAAATTAAGTTTTTTTCACATTTTCATAAAACCCATCAATCTTTCCAACTATGGATCACCGACAGCAATAGCCACTTAGATTTTCCCCCGTGGCTGGTAACAACGCGTAACTGACACATAATGGAGAGCTATTTAAAAGACACTTAACCGTTACACTTAGATCAATATACCAATAACCGAAAAAAATTCTATAAATTAAAGAAAACTATTGTTACTTCAATTTTTTACGGTCGATAGATAGCATACCTCGTGAAAACGTAAAGATGTTCCCTTGAATATATATTCATGTAAGTTATGATTTCGGTAGGAGAAACCGAGTTATTCAATTTTTTAAAGTGTAAACTTACAAATTGTAATACATTGATTCAATACAAAAATTCTCTTAAATGTTGCTTGTACGGTGTCTCGAGTGGATCTGAAGTAGGAAATAGGTGTTGATGCTTATCTTTATACTAACATCAGTATTTATTAAGTTGACTTCAGGGATAATGACGATCCAGGGAAAATGTTTATTTACTTTTTCAATTATTTTAATGCCATAAAAATCACATACTTCCTCTTTCTTCTTTTATCGCTTTTCTGTTTTCATACCAACCGTTAAAATTACTTACTACCCTACTAATATTAAAATCAAAATATTGGTTTTCATGCAAATTTTCAACGAGAGTACTTTATATTATTATTTATGCTATTTTATTAGATCCTTACCAACGAATACAGAATCAATAATTTTCTGTCCTAAGTTGAAAGCATGAATGGATGGTAACATGGATATGTTTTTGGGCTGGAAACATTTTTTCCCGTCATCGGTTTTGGTTTAGGGAAGAGTAAGGTTAGGTTAAGGTTAATGATAGATATGAATTGGGTTAGGTTAGGTAGGGCTTATGTTAGTGTTTTACGGCTAACCGATCTAGGTTAGATTAAATAAAATTTCTGTTAAGGTTAAATAAGGTTTGTGATAGTGTGTGATAATCTAGGTTGGGGTTAGTCAGAGAGGGGATAGTTACGAACGAGTTAGGTTATGTAGTGTTTATGTTATGGAATCAGAGATCTGGTTAGATTGGTTACGTACAGTTATTCAATAACCTGACACGATTAAAAATTATGGTTTCAATCATAATGAGCTAAGTAGATTGGATGTACCACCCTCCATTCAAAATTACAGATGTAACATAGCATGGGGGGTAAAAGATTTATTTACCTACTTTTAAAATTTAAATACAGTTACGGTTAGGTTAAGTATATTTTTCGTTAAGTAGGATACTACGATTAGTGTTGGGATATGTTTGTGTAAAGTACGAGTATGGTAAGGTTTGGATCAAGGTTATGGGTCATTAAAGATGGATTAAGTTAGGTTAATGTTAGTGTAGGGACGAAAAAGGTTAGTTTAGTTAAAGACGGTCTAGGTTCGGTTATGAAGGATGTGTGTTATGTAGGATTTGGTTAAGTAGGGTTGGTTAGTTAAGGTTGGGATAGATTAAGAAGAAGTAATTATGAAAGAAACTGGAAGTGAGTAAATACTATGCGCAATAACTATTTTAATAAAGAAAGTAATTCTTAAAAATATTCCATAAAATACGGGAGTACAAAATATTTTTTCTGTGTTTCTTTACTCAAGAGTCGATTTTCGCAAGGATTAATATGATTTAATTGTTTTAATCTAACCCTTTTTTGTTAGTACATCATTGACGAGTGATAACAAAAAGGCTTGACTGACAGAAAATAATCATTGGGCAAAAAAGGAAAACGTACAGTAGAAACATCATCCTCGGCATCACGGCCAACAAAAAAAACCGGCGCATTTTCTTCCCGAGTATAAATAAAAGAAAGAGTTAAACGACAAAAACAGAAATTAGGTTGCTTTTTGTGTCGCACTCAGTTGGAAGTAAATAAATATGGCGAATGGGGAAGGGCTTATTCAAATGCAGTCATTAGCAAAGAAGGACCGTGGGTTGAGGGCCGAGTATTAAGGACGACGGTTCCTGAATTGTTATCGACTCGAATTTCATTCTTCCATACTTACAGCCCATTTCCATTTTATGTGAGGACAATATTATAAAATATGGCGGATATTATTTTGAATTTTATTTATAACGTGATTTTTAATATATCAAAGTATGTTGTGGTTTTTTTGTTAAATTTTCCTCGTGTAATCCTCATACGAGAACCCAACTTGCATAACCAAGAAAAATTCTAGGTCCAATGTCGGACAGTATACAAAGGACCTAACACTGTACAAAATATCATCCTACTTCGACTATCTCACCATACATTATGGCAGATGGGGCGTATTAGCATGAGAGGAACCGCCCGTCAATAAAGCTCGCATACACATAATGATAAGGTAAGATGGTTCACATCTTAACACCATCATTACCAACTTCATGGTTGATACAGCAAATTTTTCTTCTAACTCAAATCTTATTCATGTGACCTCCAACATCCACACATGTGTACACATCCAACAACAAGGAGCGACTTCTCCTGAAATCAGATACGATTATACTTTTACAGCAGACTGACTTGGAATCTCCAGACAAGAACTTCTCAGAATTTAGAGACGTTTCTTAAAGTTTCGCTTCAATATTTCAACCCTCCGTAACCCTTCTGCTCAGGCCTTCTCTACTGCCTTTCGTCCCACGATCCCAATGGACCTGGCCCTGGGACGTGATCGCGTTTTAGTCTATACTATTGGGTCTATGTGACTATACTTGTTCTGCAGGCGCAGTGCTGGCTGTAGATGACAAAAAAAAATAAGTTGGCAGACAATAAATTTATGTTTTGGGCCTAGGTAATACCAGAAGAGATTGGTAGGGAGGGTGTTGGGTTATTCTGATTTATTTTTGACATATGAGGATATACCACATGATGTAGTTTTGGTATTGATTTTGTAGTTATAACGGTTGCAGCTGGAGAACTAAATTATGACGTTAAAGTAGAAGATTGTACAAAAGTGACTTAATGTGGTTCGTTAAGCTGGTGAAAATGCTGTTTTCTCAGAATTTTGACGGTGTGGTTGGTAAATGTTTATTCTGGACGTCGGAAAAAAAAACATAAAAGGTAGATACTGCGTCCTATTTTCTTACTTTGCTCATCCCGCTTCCCTTGCCTGATGCTTACCTTATCCTTGAAGATTCAGTCTTTCTAACGTATATAAAATAATGTCCCTTCCCTGGGTTCGTATAGCCTATAAATAAAATCGTTCATCAAATCCTGCAGCTAACCCAATATACGTTTCATCAAACTTACAAAGAATGGTAAACTTTATTAAAGGTTTTAAAATAATTTCGGACGAAGAATCTATCCTTCAGTCAAACACCTCAATTTCTCCGCCTCCACCTTAATGTTACGTAATACGATCAAGCTGAGTAACCGTCTTTTTTCACCAGGCAATTTATTCTGAATAGAAAATTATGAATTCAAAATTACTCTTCTTGATCTCGCCCCCTTGTTTTATACCCCTAGGGGGGCGAGAAGGTAAGTTATTCATGTTGTGCTTATTTTAAAAACGAAAACAACGTAAATACAACTGAAACCCTCAGGCTGCTTGGCCGGTCGACTACTGAACACTACAAACTAAATAAACGACGCGGAAGGAGATATTTATGTAAAAATATTATGTAAGAAATATGTTCAATTTGAATTTTAACATTTTTAAGATATCATCGTTATCTCACTGTTTCTCAGTGGGGCAAAAGTGAGAAAAATATTTCTCATGAAATTGTCAAACATTTTAGTACACTTTCTAAAGTTTTTTGCCAAAACACTTTTTTTTGCAATATTCATAAGACGTTAAAAACAGCTAAGTAGCCTCAAGGAGAAATCTCTCTCTTTCATTCGCGGGGTTTTTGATTGGAAGTACTTTATAGAGGTAGTGTGTTATTCTCATATATGGCTTTACTGCTACTGTATTTTGAAATGATTTTTAACATTTGTAGATGAAGCTGCCGATGATGATTGGTGATAGAAAGTGGGGTTTTTGTTCCCCAAGCACTGCACCCTTCTGGGCTTATTGGGACTGCCCTAGTTCCTTAGTACACTGCAATCGACTCGATCCTTCTCTTAAGAAGTACTAGGAATCGGCCATCGTCGTTTCCTTTCTCTGGGTTTCCTTTTGCATCCCAGGTTCCTCTTCATTGCATACCCATTGCACAAATGGGGCATCATTGAATGTACGCATGTTATGTACATATTTCATTATAATTAAAGCATTAGTTCACAGTTAAAAACATCACATCAAAATTAGTCAGTGTATACATCCAAAATTTTCAAAATCTGGAGGAACGCCAGCTGTCGATACCGTAGGTACGAGGATACGATGACCCGAAGGAATTTAGGATAATGAGACATACACAGTGACCAGAGGAGGATCACCTAGGCTATATATAACTTCTCACTTTTTTTGGATAACAAAAACAAACACAGAATCTCTGTCACAGAATGGATTAAAACAAGACAGAGTAGTTTTAGAGTACCATAAACTCGTGAGGGCTAGACAAATCAGCACTCAACAAGATTAACAAACTCACAACTACTGTTAGACTAAGCTGACAGGATAGTTCTACATAGCGGTCACTGGCCGCGTAGCTATCCTATCTTATGAAGCTTTTTTTGACAGTGTAACCTCTTAGTATTTTCTATGGTATAAGCATTAATAGTATACCAGCTTGAAAAACGATGTGTATTCCCTAATGAGTTTCATTGCTCATTGATGGGGCTTCGGAGACCTCAAATTAGAGTCGAGGTATATCTTTGCCCCGCGGTTCGAACAAAGGGAAAGAGTGCTGGATAATTTTCTGCTTTTATTTTACAAAAAAATACTTGTGGAAGTAAATGACAAAATTAAATGGCTTATTCCAATAAATTACAATAAAAAAGGTAGAAAAAAGATTAAAAAATTAAAAAAGAAACGACTTGCGTGTTCTAGGGTACCCCTGTCTACCTGGCGAAATGTAAGTCAGTCGACGGTTGACGCGGCGGCAGGCGTTCTGCAGCAAAAGTAGATTCGGGCAGCAAGAGGTCAAGCAGTAGGTCCTACCGAGGGTCGACCGTAAGGAAAAGTAAAAACTCCCAATCATATGAACAATCCTGTTATCGGCGAGTTAATTCCGTTGTTGTCAACATGCCGATCACCGCGGCTCGGCACAGAAACGGACGGCCGTAACACACCGCCCACCAAATTTCAGGCGAAATTTCAACTCGAAGGTCGCACAAAAGCAAACAGAAAATGAAAAAAAAACAGAAGAAAACAAAAGAGCGTGGGAAAAGAATATGTCACTGCAGTAGTCAGGTTCAGGCAGAAGAGGAGATAGAACGACCACTGTCGAGTGTACTCTCCCATAGGCGTCTTTATGCGTACTACTCTCACTTCCCGGGACGTCCCTTAAGACTACAAGTTTGCCAACGCGAGGTTTTCGGATCGCTGTTGACACTTCGGCCGTCGTAGGAGAGTGGTGAGAAACAACAATCACCACTTCTTTCAGAAATTCGCTGCATTTCTGTAAAAATTGCCAGCCAGTCATTAGATGATGAGCGTGATCAGACCAATCCGGTTGGGGTAGTGACACAAGACACACTGTCCGGATGTCATTACGTCGTAATCGTCAAGGGATGAGGACGTCGGATACAGCGGTCGGGAATTGAGGATCGCTTCGACCCGGCTCGTGACGGTAGATAACTCCTCGAAGGTCAACAGCTGTTGCTGGAGAGCTCGTGTGAGGTGGTACTTCATTGATTTCACGGCAGCTTCTCATAAACCGCCAAAGTGAGGGATGAAGGTCCTCTCTATGCCTCCCTTTACCAGTTCTTCATCAATTACTTGGTGCGTTTTCTCTACGTTCCACCATGCATAGTTCGGCCAGTTGACGCTTGGCTCCTACAAAGTTTGTCGCGTTGTCAGACATAATTTTGCTTCTGGCGATAAATAGATCCAAGCACGCGAGGAAGGCTGACGACGAAAGTTGTGACACAACCTCAATGTCTACAGCCTTGTTTCCCAGGCAAACAAATACGGAGATGCATGCTTTGTTCAGAGCGGCCTTGCGTCTTAAAGATTAGCGGATTGGAAAGGGACCTCCAAGATGTACCCCTACGTTCAGAAAAGCTCTGCCTTGTTCGAATCCCCCATTAATAGCGTAATCGGTCCAACTCTCTGGCGGTGACAACTGACGCAGTGATGGACGCGAGATCGAACAAGCCTCCGGGGCAGGGGACCCATTATCGTCGTCTCAGTAATGCTAGGAGAAGTTGGGGTCCAGCATGAGCGAATCATGGTCAATTAGTAACTGGGTAAAGTATGACATGTACGGAAGTAGGATCAGGTGTTTGAATTGGTGGCTCACATGTGCATTATCTAGGCGTCCGCCCACCCTAAGGAGATCGACAGAGTCCACATATGGATTAAGTGATCTCAGCTCTGTCGATCCGTTTCTAAAATGGTGTCGTTTCACGGACTTCATCAAGGAGTGAGTGGATGCGTTAACCTCTCTTGAACTCAAAATGCCATTAGTCCGCTGCTCCATCTGAACACGTAGGTTCTCGGTGAACCGTCATACGTAGCCAACGACTCGCGTTAATCGAGAGTTCATCCCAACAGATCTTGCATGCCCTGTGTCTTTGCAAGATCACCTTCGCTCTGAAGACTACTGGTGTTAGGTAGCCAAGAGGATCGTACATTCTGGCGATACTCGACATAATACCTCTCTTGGTCAGAACGCATTAAGACCTTCACGGCCGCGTCTCGAGGTTAGACAGCGGGCGGAACCACGGACGTCAGCGATTGTTGATACATTCCAACTGGAAGGTCCGTGACGTTACTGCACCTTGGCTTTATGGAGAAGCCACCCTTTCTCAGCAAATCGGTTAGCTCTTGTGGAAGCAGTCTCGCTCCTTCAGCAGTGTCCCACCCGGTCAATATGTCGTCGATATAAACATTCTCCAATAAGGCTTTAGATGTTAAGGGATACCTTTCACCCTCATCCTGGACCAATTGCCTTGGTACCCAGAGTGAGAATTAAAGCAACATGCCGATCTCCGCGGCTCGGTGCGAAAGCGGACGGCCGTAACACTCATGTTTTGAGCGGGGGCAAAAATCGATTGATCGGGTTAATTTGTTTTGGAGCCATCTGTGTACAACATCGTTGCATCTGACTTCCTACTGAATTCTTCTTTTCCTTTGTAGACCGTTCAGACTTTGAAGAATGTACAGAGTGTTTCCGGGATCATGAAATAAGACCCCATTTCCCCAAGAAAGGGTAACATTTGTCAATATTTTATTCTTTAAAGAACTAACCAAGATTGGACAATAATTTAGTGAATATAAACCAACGTATTTTTTTATTGTATGTATATTTTCATATTGGTTCATCCTAGTGACACAAAAATAGTTCAATAGTCAAAATAGTTAAGCAGATAAAATATAATTTAAATTTAAATTACAACTAGTAAAAAATTCAAAATCCATCCGTCCTTTGACGCGAAAATGTAGCGAACCAGCACAAAAAAGCAAATGTAACTGATACGGCTTAGATACTTTATGAAGTAATCCTTTTTTCCAGCGTTTTGCCCACTGTGCGACGACCGACTAATCCACCAGCCCCCTCAGTTAACTAACCCAGGCATGACGGTGATCTAGTTGTTAATACATATTTAATCATATTCCGCTCCGTGTTATTAAATTTTTGACGATAATTGTGCCGAGTGAAAACAAAGTGAACTGTTTTTTAAAGTTATTTTCTTTGTTATACAAAATTTGAGCGAGTTCATGGGTAGATTGTGTTTCTTAAATTTTCATATCATTATATTTCGTAGTCCGATCGACCAAATAATTTCTTTCAATTAATTAATCTTTATGTAAGGTGTTGGTTGAATTGAAAAAGCTAGTTTCACGAGCAGGATTCGAACCCACGACCTTCCGGTGGTGTTCACTTCAACCAATACCTTACATAAAGATCAATTAATTCAAATAAATATTACAACTGGTTCAAACGCACTCGGGTCATCAGATGGATGTGTATTAGTCTGCAGCGTCCTACCGTGAGCAAGAATTCTTTCATGTCCGCTTTCTACTTTTCGAAGCTTTGGTGGATTCGGTTTGTGTGGAAAAAAGGGAGGGAAAAACATAACTGCTGCATATCATATAATGTTTCCAAACCTTCTCACTACATCCAAATGGAGATACAGGTGTGTTTGAAGTAAATTTCAATGTATTATTTACGGTTTACGGGTATTTTCCCACCTCGCCAGTGACCATACATTCCCACAGGTTTTGCGGGTACTTTTACCACGTTTACAGTCGCCTTAGAAACCCACATGATATTACATGGACATCATTTCAAATTTAAAAAAAAATAAAATAAAATAAAAAATACATTTGTGCTTTGTCAAATTATAACAGGAAAGTTTCCTTCTAAAAAATAAAAATCCTTCTTTTTAGAATTGCGAATAAAATATAAATTAATAAAAGTTAAATAGTAATTAAAACGAAAATTTTAAATTCTTTCTAACAACTTGTTTGCAAATATCCAATTGGTGTTTGTAAGTTGTTTGTCCTATCTTGTTTGTATATTTGCTATCGACCTTTAGACTATCTAGGGAGGTTTAAACATATTCTAGAAGGGGGGGGGGAGATATTTGAATCTGCATGATTGTTGGTAACTCCGTAAGATTTGTACTCTTTGTAAAAAGGATAGAGAAGACTTAAAAGTTAGTTCTCTTACGCAACGATTGGCCCCAACTTTAAGCGAACTTTTTCAGGACAAAAACCGTTTCCAGGCTCCCAATGCTAAGCATAAAAATTTATGGCCATCAAATGTAAAGCCCATATTTATTTATCGATATATCGTTATATTTATTTAATTAACGTTATAATACGATTTAATAGTTTTTTTCAGAAAGGCAGTCCGAGCTAGCTTCCCCCTTCATTTTTTCAATATTCTATAGGTTTAGGATAAATTAAACTCAAATCAAATAAATCCCTACACTTTCCTCTAAGCCTGTTGTCCAGCTCAAGCATTTTCCCTTTTTTGTTTCCCACGCGGAGTTTCTAGTTTGGGGTGGTCCGCCGGTATAAGGACTCCCAAAGATACGTTGGGTGGTGGATTGAAAAAAAATATAGATACAGGAGAACTTCTCTGATAATCCTTTTTAACTTTTGCATTCGCTTACATTCAGTTTTAACACTTTTAACGGAAATTATTTAATGGTTCACAATGATGAGACCTATTAAATTTTGAAATAGCCATCATACAGACCGATCTCATATGTTATCCGTATTGCATCCAGTGCATAAAGAACAGTTGGACATTTTTAAATTTAGAAAGGTATGCCAATATGTTGCCATGAGAGGTCAAGGTTTACGTGGCCCAGAAATCCGGAGACACTCATTCTCTCGTTCCCAGATCGCTTTTTGGGACATTCCACAGCCTTTTTAGCTTATGTTCTTCTACACCTTTTACCTACGTACACGTCTGTCTTTATCTCATCATTTTACAAAAAGAAAAAAGCCAAGTTACCTTTACGCCCAGACGTCGAACCAAATTCGCTACCTTGGGCTTTATTTACAATACAATAATACATAAACAATACAAAAATAAAAAGACAAGAACATAGCAGATTATATGGACTGCTCAGACGCCTACTGGCACCAAAATGAAAACCAAGCATAAATGGCAAACTAACGAAGCACTCATCAGACCTTTTACAACGTGAATCGAAAATCATTAAGGATATAAATCGGCAGAACGGGATCTTATTCAACGCAATTCAAAACTTTGTCACGGACCCAGACAGACATGATTGTTCAAAGATTATTTCTATGGATCAATAGTAGGTGAAATCCCATTTTTTGTTAAGTAAACAAAATATTAACAATTGATCCAATACTGTTAAATTACAGTGTTAAATATGTAATTATCACGATTTTGGAGTACTTAAATATTGCACAATTGTTGATAAATAGTTTGGCTTTTGATTTCAAGGACAATTGAATGACCAAATCCAACGGTCGTAAAAATGTAGGGTAAATGAACACAATTTGATTGTACTTTTTCACATCCTGACGGATTTAGCGACTCTTTTGACATTTCTGTCAACGGAATCGATTGTCTCAACCAAAAATAAATCCTGAGGCCCGACCTGATCAAAATAGCCGTTGTTGCAATGAAAATAGGTTTTCCAACCCATTCACTTTAACAAGAACTTTGCAAACCCCTAAATTTAAATTCTAAGTATTTATTGCTTAAGGTTATAATTAAAATCAAATGGATCTAATAGGGTTTTTAATTCTCTTTTCAATGATGTAATTAACTTTAAAGTAGGAGTAACATTTTGTGAGATAAGTTGGACTTTATGGAATATAATTATCCAGAAATCGTGAGATGCGGTCTGGTGTGATGTAGGTTTCAGAAAAATATTTTCTTTGTCGTGCCAACGTTTCGATCTTTATTGAAATCATCTTCAGGGCTCAAAGTGTTTGTCTTCTGTGTACTTGTGCCATCTTTGCGTGTCGTGTTGAGAGTAGTTTATGGAATAGATAAATAGTAGTGAAATTTTGGACTAAAGTGTAAAATGAAACCGGGTTATTAAAATCAGCCTTTGAATAATAGGGACGTTCTTAATAGGGACCATCTGACACATACTTACCTCCTGAAGTATGACGCATGTTCCAAGGACATCCTTTATACCTCACGGTTCCTTAAAATGTTTACTAGGACTGAGTGCTCTATAGTTTTCATGGGTGAGTGAAATTTGGCCAAAATTTGAACTCTCAGATCATCCTGTACGTGCTACCCTTTTTTTTGTACAAATTTTTACTCCTTTTGCTACAAACTAGCAGGTACGTGAGGCGACCACAAAGAACTTCCGGACCTCAATCTGACTGGATCTATTGTGCCCTTCTATTTTTGTAAACTCACTGGCCAGCTTAAGGCCAACCTCTTGATTGGGACTTTTCCTTTTCTTTTGCAGTAGCTAATCTTAAATAGACTATACAAAAACTTCTTCAAAAAGGTCTCCTCATTTTCTCGGCAGTGTCTGCATGTTATCTGTTTTGTCAGAACTCCTATCAGGTGCATTCACCTCCTTATGCGGCAGTGCCTTTTAGGAGTAGTACGAGAATTCAGATTCTGCTGCTGTTACCTTCCAGCAATGCCTTTGTAAGTATTGCGGATAACCCTTAATCACTTATTGTCCCTCATGCCTTAAGTATTGCTCCACCAAAACGACTCATTAAAAGTCTACTTTTGGATGCATCCTTTTTGTAGCAACGTGCTAGACTACATTAGGGGTCGAGGCCTAGAAAAGTTTTATTAGCTCAGTTTTTGGTCAACATATTCATCTCTAATTGGCTATGTCCCAAATACACAGAGAGCAATGCCAGGGTAAGGTCATCGGTAGCAATGACTTCTAACCGGGATTTCATGCAATTCGATATTCTTTTTGCCTTGCATGAAGATAAGGCCTTAAGTGCCACCTGACGATCCATTTAAATAACTTTCCTGGAATGTATCCTAGTCTTTTTATTTCCTTAAAACATGAAGTCGAGCGGGTGTAACAAACAAAATAAGGGAATTTCGGCCTTTCCATTCTAGTGACTTAGCCGGTCCGGTTGTTCTGACGTCTCCAGTGACCTTGTCTTTGTGTGCCACTTAATAGCTCGATAGCCTAAGCTGCAAAGTTTTGGTCCACCATCGACCCATTTGTCGATATAATTCTTAGGAGACAGACGTAGAGCCATAGGGTTATTCTGGAGTTCTGTCCCCAGCGATTAGCATTATTAGTCTTCTGCATTGAATTTTGCTGGCTTTAAATTCATTTTAAAGGTAAACCTGTGTAGTGGCCACCTGCAGTTATCACAGTACCCGCTAGGTGTCCGAGCTCTGGAGCGGTCTCGGCCTTTATTCTGCAACCAGTCAGAGTAGAGTCATTTCGTATAAAAGCAAGGGCACTGCCCCACTGGCTTCAGACTAGTCTACTCGCCGACCTCTCGTTTGTCACTAATGCAGTCCGACAACAACAGGAAGGGTACTCGCAACATTAGCCTCGAACTCGCCTTCTCAACACAGATGACTTGGCTACTGGCCAACTGCTACGCTCGGCTACCTGCTGCAACAAAGTCCCTTCAACCGCTGCAGAGTCACGGTCCACTACCAACGTCACAGACATGGTCCAGACATGTCCACTACCGGTCCTTGTCAAGGCCACCAAAACTCCCGTTCAGTAAACCTGTTTGCTCGAATTCCGAGGATATTTAAAGTTGTGAAGGTGTGACATATGAATTATTATGCAACCGTTAACCGTAAGAAGTTATTTGACAGTTGCAACGTTGCAGTACAACGAATATAAAGCAGTGCAGTTTCAACCATCGCCATTCTTCACTGTACCCAAGCCACGGCAAAGTCCAAAAGGTATAAACTTCAATTATCCACGAATCGTATTAGAATTTTCTATGTAAAGAAATAAGGGGCTTTCATTTCTTTTAAGTGATACGTCCCAAAGCGTAGAAAAAATCGTACTAGTACATGAATATTTTAATACATTAAAATCCGACGAAGAAGCCCTTCATGCCCTCCCCTATGAAAGAAGACTGAAAAAGATAATTTAACACAAGTACTTTATTTCCGTCGTATGTTGGGAAACCGGCAAGTTAACAATTGGAAGTTCTTAACCACCGAAGACCTCGTCTGTCCCAGTGACTTATTTACACATAGGTTTGAGATTATATTATGAGGACTACAAGACAGGTTACGACGTTTGATGTATGAGCTAATTAAAGATGAAGAGAGATGATGGATAAGAGAAGTTGGCGACTATGCCAGGCGGTAATTACCACTTTGCAAGTTTGTTATACAATACTGAAACCGTTGTTTTTCCTCAATCTCAAATCATCAAGTGTGGAAAAGTGTTCAAATTCTATACTTGTGAAACAAAATATAACTAAGGAAAATATTAAACAATGTATTTGTACAAATTAAACTTTTTTGAAAAAAAAAAAAATGAGATGAACGTGGCAAAACGGTGGTAGTCCACATGGTACAGGAACGACTTGCAGACGAGGGGGCCAAAGGTCGGACATCTCGCCCTCCAGACCGAATTACCTCGATCCGGCTCAGTGGCTTTGCTCGCAAAAAAAATTAGTGTGAGTTAAGAACGCGACTGACCCCCCCCCCAGAGAATCTGAAACGAAAGGAAAGTATGGAAATGAATAACGAAGTGAATGCGGTGTTCAATCCTTTTTTTAAAAAATAGTTCCTACTCACTCACTCATTCAAAGTTCGACATCCGGATCGTTGCAAAACATCTTACTGTGATATGGACTATCATTTAAAGAGAAGGGAAGTATCCTGTTATTCCGATTGAGGATAGGCCATACCGTCTGACACATGGACACCTGCTTTTGAGTCAAAACCCGGTATTCCATTTGTAGAGAAAGGTTGCACAGTCTGTTACAATTGATCGAAGAGTGATATGCATACTCCTTACAGACCTCGCATAAAATGGTAATTATGCGGAAGGGTCAAAAACGTTGGGTTCCCTGTTCCATTTCTTAAGAGCAGCTGGGATGTTTCGTTAGTATACATATTGATACATATGGAGTTAGGGGAAGTTTCTCCTAAAAAGTTGAATTTTTCAACATCCAATACATTTTTCCCAAAACCCTTCATCATATTGAAGCCATTTCATTTTTCATTTTGTAGAGAAGTAATAGGCAAACAATCGTAGCGAACAATGCGCTTAAAAACTACACTGTATCAACTTTATGTTATTTCCAAAAATTAATAATTCACTAATTTACTAAAAACCTATCTACAAATGTGTACGAAAATGAAACAAAATAATGTGGTTGTAATGTAATAGGCCAAATAGACTGAGAAATGGTATCGTATCTAAAAAGGCCGGCTTTTGGCCAATAATATTTGTATTTTATCACCTTTTGGCCCACTTCTCTGCATAAACAATTATTTCTCCTCTCTTTAAAGCAATAAAAGCTCAAAAATCATTGGAAGTAATGTTCCCAAATAACACCCAGGAGACGAAAATTTTTTTTAGTAAAAAAATGTGTCAAATTTTTCACTGTTAGGTTCATTCCAAAAATTAACAGCTCGATAATTTAACAAAACTCTGTCCACAAATGTGTATTAACCAACGATAATAACCAAAATAAAACATTTTTTTTTAGAGTTTTAACAAGCCAAATATGTACTGGCGTTGACACGAAGCTCATCACTGTAAAGTAAAGGTCTCCAACATTTTTCAAAAGCACCTGCAGAGTGGCACCCCGAGGATTGTTGATAAGACTTCTGCTGTTGCGAACTCTTCTAAAAGACAATAAGGGAAATTGATTTTGCGAGAATGGTACCTAAAAATGGCGAACTTTTATCCGCTAAGTTCTTTTTCACTTTTGCTCCTCTTTTTTCCCAAAACCCTTCATCACACGAAAATAGTTATAATAAGAAATCAATATTTTATTATCAAGCCAGCTACAAATCGGGACTTCAGTTAAAGGATTTTGAGAAAATTATACCGAAAATTGGCAAAATGAATTCCTCTTACAGTAGAGATGAAAAGGTGAATTTCTCCAACCAGTGTTTTTCACATAAACAAATACTATTTCGCATCAGACTTATCACCCTATCTACAAAATAGTACTGCATTATAGAAATTGTATCACAAAAAGATTGGTTGTACCAAACCAAATAGATTTTGGGAGAGTAATACTAAATGACCGTGAAAAGTAAGTGTAATACATTAAACCTGAAACGTTTCATGCTTAAACTTAAATATGACGACTCTCCTGAAAACGAACGCGATTCAAAGTTAAAATCCATGGAATTGGACAAAGAGATGGGAAAAAACAGTTGTTCGTTACAAACTACAGTCATAATACCTTTAAACAATTTTTTTATCACGATTCTCCACCTTTGTTTCAAGGAAAATATTTGTAATTTCTAGACTATTTAAACTAGTCCGATGGAAATCCGAGCTTTGAACGTGAAGAATGGGGGGAGTGGCTTGCTTTAGCAACGGTCGTTAAGCCTTGAAATAATTTATCATCGTCGTTCTCTGCCTTTGTGCATGTATTTCCACGATATTATACGTCAGTCTATTTGTGTGGAATAAAATAATTATCATGGTTTCGAAGTGTAATTTTTCAAAACAAATAATTTTTCCAAAGCTGCGAATCAAATTTTTCGTCAATCATGGCTTGATGAAGTTATAACTCTCCATCCGTCTTTTCTGTATATTCTGTCAAAAACTAGTTTCTAACAAAAAGCATCTTCGTAATGCAAAAGGAATCTATGGGTAGCATAATCGAGGTTTCTGATGACATTAGAGAAAAGGAGGATGGCCTGCTTTCATTTTCTTTAGACCCTAAGCGAATCCAGCCCAACGAGTCTGTTTATTTCTTTCTTTTCTAAAATTCTTTATAAAAGCACTTAAGTGAATCCAAATAGTTTCTTATAGATTCAATTTTTTTATCTTCTTCATTAGAGGTGTCTCGGTGATAGTGCTATGAAGGATTTAAACAATATAATTAAACCAAGTGGAAAAGTTAGGGCTGATTTACGCGAAAACATGAGAGATAGTTTTGAATCTTTAACCGAAATATATAATTAGATAAATCGTAAGATCTTAAAGTTGGAATAGGAAGTGAAAAAGACAGTTCAAATCCTGCAATTCGGTCTGCTATTTATCGCGATGTTTTGAACAACAGTACACTGAAGAGGAGTCACAGTGAACAAGTTTTGAAAGTGGTTGTCTAACCAATGAAAAAAAGCTATTTTTGATGATAGAAGGAAATATTCTTAAAGCCCCAAAGGAGTCGTGCTGGTTCAAGCTT
The DNA here is from genome assembly GCA_039619505.1 of Cimex hemipterus. Classification (NCBI taxonomy): domain Eukaryota; kingdom Metazoa; phylum Arthropoda; class Insecta; order Hemiptera; family Cimicidae; genus Cimex; species Cimex hemipterus. The sequence continues at coordinate 3,112,546 of CM077101.1, read as the reverse complement.
ACAATCAACTTGGTGCCATTTCATATGCATTGATGCTATCCCAAATTATTTTCCTAGATTTTTGTGATCGGTGCCAACTTTTGTGATAAAAATGACCTAGATGAAGAACTAAAAAGCTAACAAATGCTCTACAAAACTTGCAAAATAAAAATAAAATACTGATTGGTACCGACAACGACTCTAGATTTACGGCATGGTTTGACATATGTACAAAAGGCCTAGGGAAAATAATGTTTAATTTTCTAGCAGTTAATTCACTAATAAAATGGAGTAGATGATTGGAAACCAATCTTTCAGAGAGGAACATCAAATTGATTTGACGATGTGCACTACCAATATGGCACCCTTCATTAATTCTTGTAACAATAATGATAAAAAATGGTATAGTAGAATGGTGTTGGGCTTAATTTAAATACGATGGAATTTGGACAAAAATACAAAATAAAAGAAGCTAAATGGCCAAACGTCTAAGAATGGAAATTATACAAATCATGGATATATCCGATAAGTTGACAAATAGCCAATACACAACGATCACTGATGAAGACAAACTGCTCTCTCATAAAATTAAGAATCGTTCCGATCAATAGATCATGGTATAACAAATAAATATGGGTGTTAAAAATGATTGTGATAAGAGTATAATACAAACCCTGTAAACAAAGATAAAGTTAAGAAGAAATGTTCCCGGTGGACAAATGATTTAACACGACCTCTATTAATTTATTAATGATATGCATTTGTTAAAGCAAAACATTATTTGCGCGGAATGAAGCGAGTCTCAGGTTAGGTTTACACCAGAAATCATTCAATTCATAATTTTCAAAAACCTTGCTAGACATTTGTATGATACAAAAACAAGATTGGATCTGGTAGATCAAATAGGTTTTGACAAAAATCGGTACAGAAGAATGGCCTTTTTAGCCTCAATTTGAAAAATAAATGACGTCGAAAAAATCTGGAATGCGTTAAAATATTGTATTTTGATGCTTAAACAAAAAGTACAGGCCTTTCTGAAAAAAGAAATTATTATCAAAATAAACCAAACACATACAAGTCGAGTTGAAAAAATAGGTCGAAAAACCGACTGTTCGTCAGACAATTAACAACTACACCCTTAACTTTAAATTAAATAAAAACAATAATAATTTTACAAAACTATTGCTGGGAAACCACGTGGTTTGTTTTTTGTAATGATGAAGCTCATGGACTTGAAAATGGCCGCCACATCAAGTCTCCAAAGCTCAAATGTTTGAATGGTTTAACTCTTTTATCGTAATTTACCACAACAAAAAATCTTCGGTAAATTATAACCATTTTTACAACAAAACCAAACCTTTTTCCTCTTACGAATAATTCCAGTCAGGTGAATTTTACACTTTCTTAATATTATAAAAGGATGTTCCTCAAAATCCTTCGTTCATCACTTTTTTGTTTAAAGCAAAGGTTTTTGATATGACTGGTTGATCTTTTTAGTTTCCAATGGAAAACAATACCAAAATTTTCTTCATTGTCTAACATTGCAAAAATGTGTTGTTTATCCCGACGAAATGATTGGTTGTAGAAAACGAACAAAATATAAATTAAAATTTCAAATAATATATACGATTCTTATCCAGTTCTAATGAGCTGCAATACTGGATGTCAAACAAATAAATAAATAAAATATAATAGTGATAAAAGGGAAATAAAAATATTTATTAACAAATAATTGGTAATTATGATCTTTTCGTCGGGTTTGACGAAGTTCATAAGCGGAAGGGGACTTACCTCGAGAAGCAGCGAGAACGAGGGTCGTGGAAGGACTGAAGGGCGTCGAGACACCCGCCTCCACCGGCGCCCCTCCGCCGCCTCCGACACGTTTCTAGTATCCTTCACAACCACCGCAGGGTGGCAGGATCGCCCACTCCTTTCCGTCAAATCTTGCCGGCGGTAAGACCCACTCAGATATAGAGAGACAGGTAGATAAATCATCATTGTTGATAAATTTGTTTTCATTGATTTTCCAGTTTACTTTCGTATACTAGTTGCCTCCTAGAGTATACTAACACAATTTATGTTTATAACTATTATGTTTCAACAATGTTGCTGTTGACATTATATTTATTTATTTATTGGAGTAGTGTTTATCGATTTTTTAATCTGCCGTTTTACTACACGGATTTTTTTATTAAATTCTAATATATGCTTCTTTTTCAAGCGTCAAGTCAAGTCTGTACTTTCTGCTTAAAGCGGGGAACACACTTACCCGTTGTAACGCTATGCGACGCTACCCGACGCAAATCTAAAGTCCGATTTTCCGTAAGGTTGCATTCCCCCCGTGCGAATGAGGCGGAATGTAAAAACATCCACCAAAATTTGCTTCTATTCAACGATATATTCAGGCTGAAAATATTGAAAGCATAATTTTTTAAAATCTTTATTGCCCTGAGAAACTATGAACAAGCAATGCTTAAAAATAACTGCTAACATATTTAACAGAGAGAATTTTTTAATAGCAACAACGGACTCGTCCACCTCTAACCAAATCGGTAGATATACTGCATCTATCATGCCTAAAAATAGTATACTTATCATTAAACAATTCGGCGT
>CM077101.1:3069380-3109944 GCA_039619505.1 Cimex hemipterus | reverse complement strand
TTTTTTGTAGTTTATTTCAAACTAAGTATATGTAATTTCACATCCCTGTTTTCTCTCAGTTAAAGCCCAATCTATTTTATGATGAAGTTTGTTTCCTTTAAATAGGTATGTCGTCCAATACCGTTTCCTTTAAATAGGTATGTCGTCCAATGCCAACGAATGCTTCTCTGGTGTCTTTTTTCCAATTTGTGCGTATATCTTCCCTAAAAACGGAATTCGTATCAAAATTAATATTTATGAAAACGTTGATCTTGAAAAATCGCTGAAATTCAAAGTTCAACAGGATCTGAAAACACTCCCCAAATCGAAAGTCGTATCAAAAGAGAAAAGATAATGAGCGTTGAACAAAGAAATCGGATACAACCACCGTTAGTCCAAAAAGCATACTCTACGCATTTTACTAATTAATCATTACGGTTACCTGCCTTTGTTCTGCATATTTGCTCAGGATCTTATACATCAGTCAATTTGCATAAAATCAAATTGGTTTCGTGTAATTCCAAGCTTCACGAGTATTTGAGTATTTGACCCAAGTCCAAAAATTCGAATCTTTTAATGGGCAATTTTCTTTTTTGAGGTTTATTTCAAATTATGTATAAGTAATTTTGTCGTTATATTAATTACAACATTCTTATTTTAATATAACGAGATCAATTTATGAGGTTTTATAAAAATTATTTAATCATGACGGTTAGACAGAAAATTGGTGAAAGCATGGAATAAATTTATTTAAAACCATTAAATTTATTCAATTGATTTATATAACAATTTATTCCAAGGTTTTACTTAAAAAAAGTGCATTAAGAACAATAGAGGCGTTGCGATTGTGATATTGATTTGTGACACACGCTGTGGACTGTACGTGGCGTGTGCTTGACGCGGCATAGTTGTGCACACCATACGAAAGCGATGCATGGCGTAGCATGGAGTAAGGGTGTTCCCCGCTAAAGGCTAGACGGGCGAAAGGCAGGTACGTTGCTCAAATCATTTGATGGGCAGGCAGGAAATCCCGGCACATTGATCTTACTGCATTCTCAAGTTTCAGATGGCGACGTACTAAAAACGTTGAAAGCTGAAGTTAGGAGGCCAAAAAGACGGAGCCATGATCTCATCAATATAATAACTTACCAAAAATTTAAAGCTCGCATTCAGCCACTGCTTCACTAGTTTACCAACTGTTTATTAGAGGTAACAAAAATTAGGAAGATTCTTTTTCGTGGCATGGCCAGCGAGGAGCCCTAATTTAACATCATTCGCTTTTTGGGGAACAACTCATAGAGAAAATTGAAATCGTGTGCAATGACACGGTGTATAAGGAAGGGGAGTGAATCTTACGTTTGTTATCAACTAATAAATGGTTTAATTTAAAATACGGCATATACTTGGGTTGCTGCTCTCCTAGGGTTCGATATCACATTTGTCAACGTTGCAAAGGAGAGTTCACCAAGAAAAGTTTTAAAAAATGCAAAAGTGAGTATGTCGTTGGAATCCGTATAAAACTAAACAACTTTGGTGAAATTCCCGAAATTTTAGTTGGAAAATTCATTGTACAAGCCACAATTGAAATTTTTTAAAAACCTGGGTTTTGTCATTTGTTATTTTTCGAGAGGGACTGTGTATTCGGATTTTTCAACGGAAATGTTCCAATCATGTAGAAAATTTACTGTAGTTTGTGAAATAAAGATTTGTACTTTAATGCCGCTAAAGTTGAGAAATTACGATTTTAGGTGAAACAATCTTGTTTTAGACTAACGTGAAAATGTTAATATTTATGTCAAGATAGAAACCTCGTTCTGGTGACACTGAACTACGTTTTATTTAGCGGATCCACGATAGCAGTGTTGACATTCTTGTTCTGTTCTGTATACACTAAGCATAAAGTTAGCCGTCATATTACAAGCGGGCGGAATTTTTTGTCTGTCAGTGTATATTACGTCATAGAACAATGTTTAAGGATAAGAATGATATCAAATGAAATCAACGAAGCAAAACGATAGTTAATAGAAAGCGATCGTTCGGCGTAGCAAAATGGAATGGCAGGCATAATGGTACGTTTTCTTCAAAGTGGATTAATCAGTACAAAAGGAAACAATGGAAGTAAACAAAACATTTACAGTTATTTTGACGACGATATCTACTAATTTACATGTAACTAATGTGGAAAGATAATGGATTTCATTTTAAACCAAATAAATTCAGTCGTCCGTTAAATTTGTCAATTTGGAAAAGGTTTTTCACTGGAAAATAAAAGTTAAATTCAATAACTAGTCATTGTCGGGGCGATGTAGGCTATAAAAAACCGAACGAATTGAGCTATAGGCAGGCATAAGAGGAAGGGTTGATTCCGATTGACACAGAATGCATGAGTTAACAAATCAATCAATCTAAAATGCCTTATGATTTATTAAATAATCAAATTCCTTTGCCAATTATGACATGAACGAATATTAAGGCTTTATTGTTATGTTTTTTTCCAAAGTTATAATAATGAGACCGCGGTTTTGTAGTATAAAATCTTCTTAGAAGGTTCCCATAATTAATTATTACAGAACTTACTTTGTCGGCTGATTTACGTTTTATACTGTCTCGCCCAAATTTCCCCCTGGTTGAACAATAACCTTGATTTTAATAGGGAACAATAGGCTAAACCTAATCATAAAGTTTGGATGGAGATCGTTTTAAAATTCAAGAATGGCTTTTGGAAATTGTAATAGACTTATAAACAATTATTAACATAATGGGGCTATTATAAAGTCGTGAAAAGGATTTGGCCGTACGTGCATGTGTGCCCTTTTTTAACAAGTATGTCTGCCTCGTTACTTCTTAAATTTCCCTCATGACATGTCTCTAAATACCCTCGGCCTAAGGGTATTTATGAATACCGGCATTTTATGGTATTTATACGATTTTAGTAGTCACTTGCGCATAATCGGGTTAACATCTCGGAAAAATATGATATGTTGATCGAGTCTGGAAACGGCCTTCAACTGAGAATCCGGCATCCAGTAAATACATATTCAGAATGCTTAGGAATCAGGTCAAAGCGGTCGACAAATCCCTTCCTTTTCCAAGATCTTTTCTTCAGTAGACTCATAAATCCTCAAAAGAGTAGTTTACGGTGTTTACCATCGTCTCCTGACAGTATGTCATTGTCTTGAACCAGCAAGAGTGCGCTTTATCACTTACAGAAAAGACAAACATTAACAATCACAGGGGAGAATAAAACGTAAATAAACACAGGAGCCAATAAACGGCTAATAGAATGTAACAATCAGAATTTATATTAATTTTTCATTAAGGATCTGAAAAAATCTAAATTAATATAACGAAGATTTCGATCTTTTTATGCACGGAGTGATGATAAGGCCCATTTTACCGCTTCCGCGACCAAACCTGATTGTAACTGACAGATTAGTCTGATCATGCTTCAACACGGTTTTCATAAGGAAGGCAAAAGCTGTCATCAGGTACGGTAATTGCGTAATTAGCAAAGATTTAATAATAATAATAAGTTTATTGCACACAAGAAGAAGAAAAAATACATATAATTCAAACAAGAAAATAAACTTAATACGGCAAGGTAACCGTCTGCCGGAGCTTGGATTAATTATCGACTAATCCTGTAAAATAAACGTACAAATGCATTAAACAAAGCCCATGCTATGTGTAACATCTATAACAAAATAGCAACTTAAAAGGACACAATGCTTGGAATTAAAAATCAATGAGCGGAGCTGAGACCGGAGAAACAGAAACACCAAATTTCAAGGGAAAGACTGAGGGAAAGAAAAAAATAAAAAAATAAAAAGGGAGAAAAAGAGAAAAGAATTACTAATTAAATTCGTTTACTATTAGCCTTCGATAGGCCCAGGCCGCGTTCGCATAATTCACCAAGTTTGTCCAATCTGGTCCGTTGAGCAATTTGACGCATCTGTCCATTGGTATGGTTCTTTCGCCGAACGCAGATAATCGGTAGGGGGACAGAATGGGGCATTCTGCGACATAGTGGTATGTGTCTTCCTTTACCCGGTAATTACATAACTCTCACTCCTGTTGGGTGAGGAGGTCATACGGCTTATGCCGCAGGTTCAGCAATTCTCGCCTCAGTTTTAAGACCCAACGTATATACGTAATTTTCTTATTTGGCTTTTGGTCCCCAACCAAGCTGGCACATCTGACTCAGTGATCCAGCATCCTATATATATATATATATATATATATATATATATATATATATATATGGTATCGACGGGAAGCCTGCGCTCTCTCTATGTTGCTCACCATAAAACTATCTTTCAGTCGACTAATAATTGACTGGAGTTGAAGAGAGAGAGCCTTACTCTCAGGTTGCAAAAAGAACAAACCCACTCCCACCCTGCACGCCAGTCTACCCCAGTCGGCAGCCCAAGATATTCCCAGCCTGACGATCTCTTCGGCTACCGTACGGGGGAATCTGGAGTGATCCATTCGGAGCACCTTAACCAGATAACGACCATTCAAAGTCAACGTGAATAAAAAGACTGGGTGAAGGCCGGTTTCAATGTGCAGTATGTAAACTGGAGTGTAGTTTGGAAGGCTGAACAGTTTTCGTATGAAGAACCATAGCACCCTCTCCACCTCCACAAATCCTTCTGATCCCCATACTTGTGCAGCATAGCACAGAATTGAGCGTGAGACCGCGTTAAAGATATGCTGCTTACTTAGCCTTTAGCGGGATCTGGGGTTTCATCATTGCTCCTCTCGAAACAGAATTGAGGGCAAACTTGGCCGAACATGATCTCTCCGAGAAGTGTTTTTTTTCTTTGTATACTACATCTAGCCACGTCTTGTAGATTGGATAGCCGACTATTTCAGAGTGCTACGATATTATTTTAATTTTGTATCAAATTTGTAAGTCAATCTTTCTTAAAAAATTCTATATTATTTTATAAATTTGGACGTCGGACTTTGCTATTAACGTTTTATAACTGTAAGGCCTTTCGAGAGAAGTAAGTTTATCTAAGGACTTCATTAATTTTGCACTTTCTTCCTCAAATTCAACACAGAACATTATTGTATGTTTCAAGTCTTCATACTCATCGCATGTTGCGCAATTGGGAGTGTATCTGCTTTTTATGATTTTATTAAGGTAAGAGCCACAAATGCCTTGATTGCTTCCTAACCGAGAGACAGTTGTGAAGAATGACTTTGGTGTGGTTTCCAAGAAAGTTGAGAAGTCAATTGTACTCCGAGGTATGTATAACGATTTACCAATTCTATATCCTGACCTTTGTATTTACAACGCTCTTTCGAGCCAAGTCTACCTCCCCTGGGGAAAACAACTACCTTCGACTTTTCCAGATTTACCCTAAGATTCCACGTATCACAGTATTCCTCTAGTTTGGTAATATTCTTTTGTAAGCCGCGTGGATTGTCAACAAGAATTAAAATGTCGTCAGCGTACATAAGTGCTTTTGTCTTTCCCTCCCACTGACACTCCCGTCACCAAAATATCCTCAAAATCGTTCAAAAATAACGCGACTAGGAAGGGGCTTAGTAGACAGACTTGCCTCACACCACTGCCAATTTTAAAGGCTTCTGTTCTTCCAAACGGTGTCCACACTGACGAGATTGATTCAGAATACAGGTTGCGTATGAAACGAGAAGATAAACATGCACTAAACAGTTTTAGAAAAAACGCATCTCTATCCACGGTATCAAAGCAGCTTTTAAGTCAACAAAAAACGTGTAAAGTTTTCTTCCTTTTCTGTGTAATCGCATTTTGATGATATTAACCAAAACGAATATGCAATCGACCGTCGAATATCCCTTCCTAAAGCCAGCCTGGCACTCTTTGAGGATAATTAGCAAAGATTTATTATACTTATTGTTCGCGTGTACTCCAAAAATCGTGAATTATACTTGTTAGTACTACTTAACCTAGCTCTCTTCCCTCCCACAATCCTGTCCTCTGGCTGCCTAGTGCTGTTCGCTCCCGTCTCGCTTCCATACAGTCCACTACTAATTAGCCTCCAAGAGTGGTTTTCTTTCGTTTTGTTAATTATCGCGTTCAAAATAACCTCCAGCATCCTTAATGCGACACATCAAACCGTTCGGACGGAGCTCCGAATGTAATTAATAGACCAGGATTATGTTTTACCTTAGGCCAGAGCTATTGCAGGTTATAGCTATTAAACGGCTCTACTTCCTGGTTGTCGAGAAAATCAAGCCACATTTAACAAGTTAGTATTTTATTTTATTTTGTATTTAATTTAATTTAATTTATTTTTATTGCGACCGACCAGCGCGTGTACATGAAATTTGTTCCTTCCGGACCACGATTAAATTTTTTTCCGAAAATTAATTGTCGTCTGTTTAAAGAATTTATAAAACCTGGTACAAGGATTAACAATTGTTTATTTACGCCTACACCGCTCCCAAACCCTTTTCGTTTAGTTTTAAATAAAGTTACCTTTTTAACGAATAATATTCTTCGATAGAAATTTTAACCAATTAGTTAGTAAATTTTTTCATATTTTGCATGAAACGCAGTTTCATTAGAGTACCTACACCATATACTTCAAAAACAAAATATAAATTTGTTACTTGTTACCTCCATAAATTTTAATTCTTTCCTTCATTTATCCATATTTTATTATTACTTACAATCACCAGCTTGACAAATATGCCGCCAAAAGCACAAGTTCAGGAATCATTCAAAATCAGATCCAAAATTGACCAATTACTCTTGATCAGAGAGGATGCCTTTGCCAGCATAAAGTTTATCTGGAATCGCACTAAAACAGCAACGAGCGATCAACTGAGCGTGATATTGCGATGAAACGATAGATTTGAGAAAAAATATCGAAGATGCAAATCTTCAATTGATTAATGCCCTTTTGCCCTCTGACGAACGTATTGATACTTCTAAGGCGAGAAATGCATTTTTGGACGATTTGAACTACGATTTTAAGACTGTTTAGCCGATCTGTCTATTCCAATAATTTTGAAAGCATGCTAAAGCAATTTACTAAAACAATGCAGGGCAATGTTTAAAAATCGACCTGTCAATGGAGAGTAGGGGAGTACACACAACCTCGTTATCCCTCTCTCGCGCGCACACACACACATTCATTCGCTATTATCTCTCTCTCTTTTTTTCTCTCGCCCCTTCGCCTTTTCTGATTGTATACTGTTCTTCCCGGTTTGAGTTGTGCCCTATTTAGAATCGACCTCTTTCGATGTTCCTTGAGACCGTGGACGTATAAAGAAGGATCTAAAATTGAATTTTCCCTCGTGTTCTACCGTAAATAGTTTATCTTTACTACAACATCGGAAATTGTTCTTATAAAGCGATAACCTAGGACAGGACGAAACGTTTCCTTGTTTAAATTGAATTAGAATAATGTATTTTTTGCTAAATCAAACATGGACGCGAGGTGTAATTTTAAACATTACCCAGTCGATTGAAAGCCGTACTTGCAACGACAAGTATAAAATTAAAGCCACTTGGGTTATGTCAATATTCAACCCAGGACGACCTACATTCGCATTTCGGGATTCCAAATTGGCTCACTCCATATCATTCCAAGCATCAACCTGCAGTATCGATTCAAAAATATATTACAATTCATACCGAGGCTTTCATCAAGACAATTCAATAATACAATTTTCCTAAAACCACATGCTTACGTTGGGTCAAATTCCAATAGCCTCGTGAGGAACAGCACAATGTAATTTTCCATTATTACTGATATTTATAAATTTTTAATGATATTGTTATTTAGACAAGGCTAAATAAATATATTATAACAAAAGAAATTGGTAACAAATATTATAAATATAGAAATTTACTCCTTTCTATTTTCCATTATTACTCATATTTTATATATTTTCAATGATGGAATAAATATAGAAATTTAAAGAATCAAAAAATTAAAATCGGCTAAAAAGTTATCGATTCTATCGCTTCTGCTCTTGAGAATAATGATTGGGTTCGTTCCTAGATGTAGCTATTGATAGCCATCCGGTCTTGCTTTATAAACTTGAAGGATTCCTACTAACTCTTTATCATCTTATCCTGAAATCGTACTTAACAAACCGTTGGTTCAGGGTGAGATGCGGCGACGAGTGCATTCATGGTCCCATCAGGTTTCGTACTGCTGATTTACTTACACACGCCATTTACATCATTATTCCCACGTCCACTGTACATCAATTTTATCCTGTAATTAATTAAGGTTTTTAGTTGAGATGAAAACAAGTCAATGGCACAAGCTGGATTCGAACCCACGATCTTCGGCTAGGTACGCCGCTGCTCTACCACTTGAGCTATCGTGAACTCGATCCATTTCCGAATCAACTTCCTATCTCAACCCCACCTGATGAGTTTTCCTTCCTTTTTGTCATCTTCCATCTCAACTAAAAACCTTAATTAATTGTAATGTATCCATTGGTCAAGTGGACCCCTAAATTAGTGAATTTATCTTGTAACTCGAATCCTATCCAAGCTTATCGACTAGTGTAAAAAGTGGAAGACAAGAATGAAAAATGTACTTAGTGTATATTCACATTGTTAACGTAGTCTTACTCTGTACTTCAAAAACATAAAAATACCGACTTCCATTCAAGTCAAATATTTAGGACAATACCTAGAGGGCAAATTGACGTGAGCTTAAGAGATAACAACTTAACGGAAGACTTGGACAACTACAAAGGCCTCTAGGGCCGAAATCGTCAATATTAAAGCTAACCTTATAAAGAATTTACTGCGACCTCTTTGGATATACGGAGTGGAACTGTGGTGTTCTGCCAAGCCCTTCAACACCCAGTGCGTCCATTCTTTTCAATCAAATGTCATCAGAGAAATTGTCAAATATCCTTACTACGTCAGTAACTTTTCCACAACATCATCAACATTCCTTTTGTCTGTTTTTCGTTTCCGATTCCTAAAGTTTCACATCAACCTATCGATCCATCCTCCTAATTCTACTGCTGGAGCCCTCGTAGATACCTCCTCGCCTTTCTCACACTGAGTTAGCTGGTTTCTGGCATATAACCTCGAACTGCAGCGCTGTGACCGTGTGAAAAAAACGTTTTGTGATCACATGTGTACTGAATACTAATTTGTATAAGGTATAAATAAACTAATTAAAAATAAGCGAAAAGATAGGAGTAAAAAAGAACTATTTCCTAGATCCATTTTTTTACAATGAGCTTTCCTATAATTCGTTGGCCTTCAGATGCAGACGAGCTGTTCTGATTACTGTCTAGTTCATTTTATATTTAAATTAAAACGTTCGTTTTTATTATAAATTGACTGTACATTCCATTTAGCCTAGATTAGCCTAGATACGAGGGGATTTGTAACCACTGGAATTGAGTGACATGGCAAACTGTTGTGATTTATGAAAATAGAATTAACGCTCTGTTGATTGTAGAGGGAAACCCTAAGTTTAATTTTATACACCGTTGCTTCAATTTAAACAGAAAACATCCACGAGCTATCCACAATAAAAACATTTAGACTTTTTTTAATGTTAAGGTTTTTAGCTTATCAGCATCAACCCGGATTTTCTCAAAAACTACTCAATATAGGTTTTATTTTTTATATATTTTCAAATATTATATATTTTTGAAAGTTATCACGTTTCCATGTCCATTTAAGTGTGGACCGGTACCACCTTTAAGGGCATAATTATGAAATGAAAACCTTGGGGCAATGTGTCTACTTTCACAGTCCAAAAGGGCGAAGGTGCTGCTGAATAATTAAATATCACAGAATAAGTTCATTTACTGAAGAAGGGTCCATGAATGTTTGAAGGGTGTGAAGTTGTTTGGATCTTTCTAAATGAGGTCTGAGCTCACAGTTTGGAAGCACGTGCTTCAGTAGCTTCCGTGGGGCTTTCTCGCGGCCGCTTCACTTCGGTACACCTTCCTTTTATAACGACTCTCTTTTGTAAGAAAGAAATCCTCATTTCGTTTTTAGTTGGGCTTATTTCTTTTTAACACTTTATCTTTCTTCTCTGAAGCGAGAGGAATTTGATCATTCGCCTTCCAATCCAATTCAATTTCATATTAAATATCTAAAAGAGAAAATTGAGAGGGAAATACCATCAATTTGTTTAGGTCTAATAAATTTCGTAAAATTTACGTTTTGAAAGAATCCAGAGAAATAGAAAGTTAATAGAAAAAGGTTACAAAGTATTTTCTTATTATGTGTTTCATCAGGATACGATGATTAGACGACATTTGAAAAATGGCAATCAGGATCGAAAATTCGAAAGCTAGGTTGAGATGGGGAGTTGGTGTACATGTGGATTGAAGTTACGTTAGCTCAAATGTTTTGAGCAGCGGCGTATTGGGCCGAAGGTCGTGAGTTCGAATCATGTATGTGGCATTATGTGGCATAAATTTTTCATTTCGAAAAAATATTTTCTTATGCTGACCCGGCATAGGGTTACCCGCGGGTTTGGTGAAATACTCAAACGCCTTTCGGCATTACACCATCTTCAGTGAGGAACAGGCCGCGTTTGAGCAATTCAACATCTACGTTGACCAAACCCGCATCATCAATTCTATCGATTTTATTATTTTTTCAGAATTCCCTTGTCCCCCTAGCCGTATATCTGAAATTTATAGTTAGTTAGTGATGAATGAGGATGAATAAAGCACGCCCTAGACACGGCTTGTAATTACGTCATGAGCATTTTTGTTCGTCGGTCTGACAAGCTTTTCAACAGTGTTCAATACTACATTCATTAGAAAATCAATAGACAAACTGTATGATAGAATATGTCTGCATGATGGATCGCATAGATAAAACTGTCAAATTATAACAAAGTTCTGACTTAAAGAAATGTAAGTTTAAGCATCGCCTCGGAGCACACTTATAGTATTAACTGAGTGCTCTTTGACTGACATCTAGGCCGAGATTGAGTGGCGTTTGCTGTTTAAATGGTAACTCGATCCTAGGCTTTGTGGCGCTAAAATTTCCATCAAGGTTCGTTAAACTCGGCCGAAAACTGATGCACATAACAAACCGAATCGTTCGAAATTGAGAGAAAAAAATTCATCCAATTTGATAGATTGCGGTCAACACGTATAAGTAATAAAACCGTTTTATCGTAGACAAAATGTAAGAGTTAAAATTGCAGGCCGACAGAAAATAATAAGCAGGTGATTTTCTTTCGGTTTTTGAAACAAGGAATAAAGAAATTTAAAAAGAGAACCTTTTTATAATGAAAAAATGTCTTCAGCTCCTGCAATCTCACTTACGCTGGTCAAACTTGTCCTCTGACTAAAAATCTAATCAAAAAGTACGATAAAATATTTTTGTTTAGTTCTAATATTCTGTGAAAACTCGAATGGCTCTATTTATTAGATTATTTACTTTAAAAAAAAAGACGTATGATTTAAGGGTGAGTTTAACAATCTAAGTGAGTACTTTTCTCTAGTGTGCCAACGATTGGTTAGTTTATTTTTTATTGTAGTTATATCTAGATAGTTTAGATTATCATTATCAAAATTATTTGGTTTTGTTCATAATTTTGATGAATCTTTCTGTTACATTATCTCTATTAGATACAATTCATCGGATTTCGCGGACCGATATGCCAAATAACATCTTTCAATTAAATAATCTTTATTGATGAAAAAAGTCAGTGTCATGAGCGGGATTCGAACCTACGACCTACGACTTTCGGTTAAATACGCCGCTCTACCACTTGAACTATCGTTAGATCCACTCAGACACCTACTCCCCATCTCAACCCTACCTTTCGAATTATCCGTCCTTTTTGCTATTTTTCAAATGTCAATACTTTACATAAAGATTAATTAATTGAAAGATGTTATTTGGTTAATCGGACCACAAAATCTAATGAATTTAATAAGTTAAATGAAGTATCTATTCACTTGTCGCCGAGATTACATGATATTTGAAAAATGGCAAAAAGGAGGGAAAATTTGAAAGATGGTACGTTATTCAGTAATTCTGGTTAGCATTCACACTACCTCAGTGTACTCGATATTCGTCGAGGAAATTGGAAAAAAGGCTCTACATGCACGCTAATAAATTACTTTCACACGTTCATGTACTCCAAATTCTTTGGGTTAATTGGGGATAAACCTTGCCATTCATGCTTATAAATTACTTAATTAATCTTATGTTCCAAGGAATTTCACTGTTATTGCTCGTTTTCCATTCCTCTGGCCAATCCACACAGTGAAGTCCTGTTAAACCGAGTTTTGCATTTTCCATTTGACATTCGGTGGAATGAATTGGTTAAGAACATATTTTGGAGTAGTAAACTCCTACTGGCTGTAGTAACCTGTAGTTCGATAGTTCCCTATCTTTTTTCGTTTTGGCCTGTCAGTCGCATTTCAGCTTCTCTCTCTTCAGTCGCGGATTTAAATAACAATTATGAATCAAAACTGCTGAAGGAGAGAAGCCGAATGCGGTTGACAGAATCGAATAGCATAAAATTGATTTGGTATGCCTCAGTGATTTTGAGACGCATTTATTCAATGGCTAATTTTGCTCTACTAAAGTTTTTTTGTTACAAAACTAACAAATCAAAGACGAGAAAATCAAATCATGTTACATTATAGTGTCCTTAATAATGACGAAAGACCGCTCAGGCTTGTCAACGAACGGGTAAATCATCAGCTAGTCTTTCGTGGCACCCCCTCCCCGTTCTTGACAAGGAGTAGATAGATGATTTGCACGGTTGAAGCCTGTCAGAAGACCACACTCAACTCTGCTATGAGAAATGTATCGGCTCTTAAGAGACGGTCAAAGAGGATTGATGGTCTTATTGTGACCCTCCCATTATCTGTCTCGTGGCCTTATTTTTTACCCTAAAATCCGAGACGATTCGCTTTCTTTCCGCTCATGTACATCATGACGAATGAATCATCTGTAGAAAGGACAAATCGTTTCATAAACTAAATATAATAACAAAGAGATTAGCCATTAGATGTGTCCTTTCGAATAACTTTTGTCGATTTGTGAAAAATAAAGCAATAAGCCGAAAAGTCATTTCGTAAGTATTCGAATATTCATCGGTAAACTTTCTCCCAGAGAAGTACTTGTTTTTGACAGTTAAAGTAAAGTCGTAAGACGTCGCATTGAATCGACTCGACAACTTGTTAAAACTGACGGAAACTTGCACGCACTGCAACATTCGGACGGGTAAGAGTGACAATTCCGGGCTGCGCACTGTCAAAACGGTTGAACAGAAAAAGGACGACGCTGTCCATAGACGGATGGGTTACCCCGGCATAAATTCTTCCCTCAATTGAAAACGACGTTTCTTCCGATAAACTCATTTACCCCCCCCCCCCCCGGGATCCATTCTTCTGTTCCAGAGAATTTCATCCAAACGTTTGAAGAATAATCCAGGATTAATCGGCATCTTGACCTGTCATTTTAACGGGACAATTGCGGTGGACGGTGAATCTAACTGGCTAGAGTCGTACTGACGGACTGAAAGGAGAATTGTCGCCTGACGATAAGATCCGATATTAACAAATACCTTGTTTTTTTTTTTATATCGTATGTTATGTTTCCATTGAACAATTGCTTGAAAGATGATATGGGTGGAAGTTTTCATCCTCCTCATTGTTAACCTACAATTGGGGGTCATCGTTAAATATACCAGATTTTCCCTTTGTAACCACTCTTCATCGGTGCTGAGGACGAGAGAACCAGGGCAGATGGCTTGACAAGCATTTTCTCTCCTTCGCCGCAGTTCTTCAATTAAAGTTGATGCTTTTTTTAAAATGGCCCAACGAAAAATGGTAAGTGGATTTCAATTTAATTAAACTAGCATGCAAAAAATTTCACCCAATTGATTTTTTCGTTTTCTCGATTAATAAAATTTCCCATTAATTTGTTTCATTGTTTTTACCAATAAATATTTGTTTATCTATGTGTAGAGATTAGTGACCGTTAACGGATAATTATTCAAATATCGTGAGATGCGGTCTGGTGTGATGTAGGTATCAGAAAAACATTTTCTTTATCGTGCCAACGTTTCGATCTTTTATTGAGATCATCTTCAGGGCTCAAAGTGTTTGTCTGCCGTGTAATTGTGCCATGTCGTGTTGAGAGTGCCCGTAGTTTATCTATGTTTTAAATTAGGAATATCAATTAGAGGTAAACACACTTATCCTTAATCCAACACAAAGATAAAGGATTTTTCGATGTTTCATTTTTACGGAATTTAAAATATTTAATCAGTCCCATTTAACTTCTGAAGGAATAAACTTTTTAACTTTCATCTTGGTTTTCTTAATTTAAAGTTTTAAACGTAAAAATCCCGCTTAGTGCTGAAGATGTTGCCCGTGGTGTGGCACTTATTGATGATAGACGTTACATCAGGTATGTGGCTATTGCTATCGGTGTTCCATATGAAAACACTTCGAGACGCCGTTAGACGGTTTCGAGAAAATACTTCCTACCATAGAAGGGCCGGTTCTGGACCCCTTAGAGTAAGTGAACCACAGTATGACAGATTTTTGACTTTGAGAATTTTGCGAAACCGTCACCTTACAGTTGTTCAAGCGATTCATCAGCTCAAGGAATTTCGAGGAACAGGATCGTAAATGAAAGCTTGCACTACTTGAACTGGGTCTAAAATATTCTCCAAAAAAAGATAAATATTTGAAACTACACTAAAATAATAAAGCGTATTTTTTGAGTTTTTGATAGCGTCATTGTTCAAGAAAAATTCAGCCAGGCCATCTAAAAAGGACATCCGGTATATATACAGCAATGTGCCCGGGAACCCATGCTTATACGTACTTTTTCCCACGGACATCGGTCCCATTCAATTGTTCACTATCTTTTGTAACCAGAACATGTAGGACTTAACCACTAACACGTAGAAAGCATTCTGCATCCGTTTATTTTAATAATTAATTAATAAATAAAGTGGTTTTACCCCCTCGTCTACGACACCCAATGGCTAGTTTGACGTTAAGCCTTACAGTATAACAGTAATAATTTTGCTTAATTAAAGCAATAAATGGATGAAAATATTAAGTTCGTAACAAGTACAACAGCCCAAAAGCACGTGTTTAAAAAATGCTTCGCTTAATATAAAAAATATTCAATATTCCTTTGTCAATAATTAAGGTAAAACCAATGGGTTTTAACTGAAAGGTTGTTTTAATGTGTTTGTTCCCTGAGTTTCTTATTCCATTTCTATTGATTTTTGCGTTCAGCTTCGTCCACTCATGGCATGAATCTTTCACACGTGCACGCTATCGAGAAGAAGAGAGTAAACGTCGACAGATTCTTCGAGAACGTCTTCTGTCTTTGTCACGTTTATTTGTTTATTCAAGACTTTTCTATTTTTAAAATTAATTCCTTTACGGCTGGCTACTTTTTACACAACTTTGGTTTACATCGTAATATCGAAAGTGGACAGACTCTCCGTACTCGGTCGTCCTAAAAAGGACAGTGAGGATCCTCAACGTCCGCACCTAGCCTGCCAGCCTAATCGGACGTTTTGATCTCAAAATGAGAGCTGACACACCTCCGCATACGACAGAATGGTGTTACGCCGCAGCGTTGGTGTAAAGGCAGGTCATCCTCGCAGGCCCGAGACAACCTCGCTCCCCCTATTCCGAATGGTCGGGCATTAAGCGTCAGACCGTATGCCGCGCGCAAAGGGCTAACTAAGCCGAAATACATCAGCCTGGTCTCCCACACATTCATAGGTAGAGAGGCCACTCTATCTCTCACAGTATCATCCCTAACCATCCAAAATGGACGATAGGTGTGAATGATTCATCGAGTATGCGAGAGGTCTTTGTAACCAAAACGGCCCACTTTTTACCCGTCGCTGCCCGTCCAGTTGAATGAATCCGTGAATCTATTTGAAAACAAAATGATTTTGAAATATATCGAGACAAAATTCCTTTCGTTCAAATTGGAAATTAAATAGAGTTTAGGTAGAGAGAAACGAAAATACGATGATACACGGCCTACAAGGAGTTCGGAAAGTTGTTGTATGGAGGAAATATTTCTCCTGATTAACATTCGTATAAAAAGAACAACTTTTTCTTAAATCGCCAACATTTTGTGAGTGAATAAGCCACGTCCGATAAGAAAAATTCCTGGTGTAACGTATAATACGGTAGGGTGTCTCTGATCAGCTTTATGGTCAGCCCTAAGCCAAAAGATAAGCTGGGCGGACTTAAAGATTTAATCTACATTGACTTACAAGCGGGAGGCTTGGTATATGGGATTTTAATGAAACTTTTTTTCGGTCATACTAGGTTGAAAATCAATAGAAATATGTCTAAAAATTCTTGTCAATGAGACCCACGAACCGAGGAAAAATTAAATAATTTTAAGGGATAACAATGGACTAATTATTTTAAAAAAAATTAAACTACAACTGTTTAGCAAGAACTAAACTGTTCCCTTCAGATTCCGACCATTTTAGGGACACTTTCTACACAATCTATAGAGGCGGATCTTTTTTGGATTATCGTCAATTTTATATCCGAAAAAAATCAGACTCATTCGTCATGCTGGATGCTAGATTATGCGGGTTATTCCTGTACTTGCTTCACGTCAGTTTATTTGATTTAAAAGTAAAAAATAAATCACCTCCTCAAATGGCAATTTATCTAATATTCAGGAAATTAAAAACAAAATAAAATTGAGGTTTTTTTCTGAAAAACAAGGAGAAAAGGAAAAGTTTTCTACTTAGGTGAATGAAAGAAAAATGAAACAACACAAATATAATCAATAAAATTATGAAGGAGACAATTATTCTTGTAATGAATGAAAAGGAAAAATAGTAGAGGAAAAGAAAAAAAGGAAAATTCTAAAAGATAAACGCAAAAATGAGGCCCGCAGTTGTAATCATGTTGAGTAGATGTTTACACTTTGCGTAGATACTGAATAGATTTACTAAATCTGTTAATTAAACTTACTATTTAATTTTGAAGTTGAGGTCAGTACGTGAAGAAGAAACACAACATACACGAAGGAAACCATTGACATCCCAGAAAACTTGATAATCAAAAAAGTAATCGATAGAAGCGAATTAGACAACATTGACACACATCACGTCATTAGGAAAATTGCATACATTCACTAACGAATCAATCACAACCGGCCGGTCCAAACATATTTAACATTTAATAAATCAACGCGCAAACCCGAACATTGACAGAGGTTGTTGAAGATGATATTCAGTTGAAGAAAATCAAACTATTTCGGCCGTCATACATCAAGCATGCATTCATAGTAAGAAGGCAATTTTGTGTTCTAATTCATCTTTTGTTTACCGGTCGGTCGGTTGGAAGTTCTCTACCTCTCTGGAGGGGGCCGCGAGCATGGAAATCCATAATGGAACTAATTGTTTCCAAGAGACGCTTTAATGAATCGTGTTCACCTAGGACAAAGCACACCCACATGGAAGCGGCAATTCCTCTTGCCGTCTCTTTCCGCAGTCACATATTTTTCTTAGCTCGTTAAAAATTTACTATTATCTATTTCTATAAAATGCCTTAATACGGATTTGGAGCTACTTTTAACAACAAAGGGAAAAAAGATTTTGAAGAATACTGTAAAGAAAAATGGTAAATTTTTAACCTACCTTTGAATTACTAAATGACGTTGAAAAAGTGCAGAAACGCAGGTAAAAGTTTAAAATTTGGGGTACAAATAATTGATATAAATATACATAAACATATAAATTTAAATATACATACATACATTTACACGTACACACCACCCAGTATATAAAATTACATATTTAAGGAAACATCCCCGTTTCCTTTGGGAAGTGGAAAAGGGGCCCAACAATGGCTTGCCCGCTCGAGTACCATCTTCAAGTCAGGAGTCATGCCTACTCGCTCCCTGTTAGGGGCCAAAACATGACAGCCTTCCATCAGATGTGACTGCAACCTTTCTCTACATACAGGACACCTGACCGGGTTTTGACCCAAAACAACTACTGTCCTTCGTCATTCGGGTCTAGCCTATCCCTAATATTGCTTTTGTTTGGCATTTCAAGGTTATTATGCAACAGTAAATATAAATTAACAGTAAATATTTATTATTACGTATAGGAAAATAATATGCGAGAATGGATTAAATAAAGTTTGATATATAAGAATTAGGAAAAACCAAAAGACGCTTACAGTAAGGTATGAACAAATCTTTCAGAAAAGCACAATTCGGATTCGTTTTAAGCACCCATTAAAGTCCCAAATACGAATGTTTATCACAAACAAAAAATAAACATTTTTGTGCTGAATCAGCTAAGACCGATTTTTTATTTGACGATGTTGAGTGTGACGAGTGTTCTATTTATAAATTCATACAACCTGTAAATTTTCATCCGAATTTGTCATTATTATAACCGCTGTTATATAGAACACTTGAGACTATTTCACCAATGCTTAGATTTTTAGCGCATTATAAGTCGGACAAATGAGTATGGAATCTTTTTCTTTTCTTATCTCTGGTTCTCATTTATGTATTAATGAGATCAAATTTATGTCATCATGCCTAGCTTACATACGTTGAAATCGAGCCAATTTTTCTTTTAGATCCTTAAAGTCATTTCAAATGTATCAATAATTTTGTGATTTTCGAAAATAAATCGTAGGCAGTTTTGTACATCTTCCAGCCTAAAAATTTAAAAATTGCTGAACACAGGGCTCTACTGGGGTCCAGGGGGGCGCTCTTCACTGTAAGGTAAAAGACGCGAGTTCGAATCCAGCGACCCTACATTCGAAACTGACATACTTACAGATGGGCTTTTTTTAAAAAACACCGGCACCCCGAGGGTTCATATAACCTCATAAATGAAATACCCTCGTAAAAAAATAGTACACTTTTTTTGTTAAATTTGGGCTGCTCACTCTGATAAGTATTTATATTTATTATTGTATAATCTACATACATAAAAATAAAAATATAAATAATATGAATCAATATTCTACTCATAACTCTTGAGCATTATACCGGGTGATTATTTATAAACTATTTCCCTTTTTTTTGTGTAGAGATTAGTGACCGTTAATGGATAATTATTCAAATATCGTGAGATGCGGTCTGGTGTGATGTAGGTATCAGAAAAACATTTTCTTTATCGTGCCAACGTTTCGATCTTTTATTGAGATCATCTTCAGGGCTCAAAGTGTTTGTCTGCCGTGTAATTGTGCCATGTCGTGTTGAGAGTTAAGAATAATTATCCGTTAACGGTCACTAATCTCTACACATTGTTAAATTATACAAATACATACAGGATGTGAAAAACGTGAATTTATACAATGCTTGAAATTTCAGACTCTATCAAAGTATTGGTACTCGCTCGAAGTGTTTGTTTTCGGCATAATTGTGACATGTTGAGCTTGCCAGTTTTATGTTTATATACCTTGGATTTTGAAGGGATTAGGAGGAAAGTTGGGACAGAAAACATTTTTATGTCAGGAGTCGGCTTCTTTGAGGTAAAAGGAGGCGACAACGGGAAAGAATGGGTAACGGTGCGGCCTAATTTTCCTTTCAGGATTATATAGACGGGGATAATTGGCACGACAAAGAAAATGTTTTTCTAAAACTTCCTCACACCCGACTGTATCTCACGATCTCCAAATAATCGTTAATTAACATAGAATTTCAAAGTCATTACACCGGTTTGCCTAGCCGGTTAATTGGCCCGCATGGTGGAATAACCGAGGCGGATCATTGAATTTAAATGGGCACGAGATGATCGAATAGGTTTTCAAGCAAATGACAACTCAGGGTTTCATCAATCTCTCTTCGAAGCATTTCTAGCATAACCAAAGCAGACGCTTACTTCAAAAATAATTTCGTGACGACGGACCTAGGACGCGTTTATGGGTCGGCCTGAAATAGGAGTGCCCACTCTCAACACGACATGGCACAATTACACAGAAGACAAACACTTTGAGCCCTGAAGATGATCTCAATAAAAGATCGAAACGTTGGCACGATAAAGAAAATGTTTTTCTGATACCTACATCACACCAGACCGCATCTCACGATATTTGAATAATTATCCGTTAACGGTCACTAATCTCTACACACTAGTATAGAAAGTTGTATTCTAAACATATTCATACCTGCAGTAAGGAATATGTAAAATATACGGTTACCCATACATAAAACGTCTTGAAATCGTACATAACGTTCTTCAAAACAGAACAGAACGACAGATATTTTTATTAAAAAGATAAAAATTAAATAAATAAAGTTGTTTAGTGGGGTGACTGTCTAGCGACCCCCCCCCCCAGCTTCTTAAGCCTTATTCTTTATTTTCCTATCGACCAAACAATGATTATCTATTTGGCAACAGATTTTTTGATTTTACTATCCTTGCATTAATTAACAATGAATGGTTAAATTGAATGCAATTCGAGCACCTCAAGATGTTGTCGCACTGTGCATTTCCAGTATGCTTTTAAATCGCGGGCCACTCTACTATGAGAGTCGGAAACTTGTTCAGCGCAACGTGTAGCCTGGCGGAATTAGTTTTGCGTGTCCGGTTCGAGGAGGGGCATCCAAACAGGAGACCAAGCGCCAAGCCAATCGTTAAAAAAACGAAGAACTTTGAATAGTTCTAATATGAGCTGTAGGAGCGAAGAGATGTAGGAGGGAAGATCTGTAGGTGCTAAAAGGTTTAGGAGCTAAGAGCTTTAAGAGTTAATATCTGAAGGAGGGAAGGACAGAAAGGCGCTAAGAGCGATGAAGCGATTGAAGTGACTAGACAAGTGACTGAGTGGTGGTAAAGAAAACTTGAAAGAAAAAGCTTGAGAAAAAGTGGTGGGTATCGGTTCATCGTTCATCATCAGTGGTAAAAATCAGGAGTTGGATAGTCAGTAATTCACCAGCTGAGCTGTGTTGTGATTTGATTACAGATCAGTTACAGCTTAGAGTAGCAGTTAGTCACTCGCCAGTACCCAGTGATGAGTCCGAAGTTGGATTATAGTTGGATTTGTTAGATTTTTATGGATTGAGCAACCTTTGGAGGGGAAGTGCCTGGCTTAGGCTTAGATACCGCCCTTGTGGATTTTAAGCAGTTTATAAGCTTTTGAAATGCGAAGACCTGGATTACTTTGTTACCACCCCAATGAAGATTCGGCAGAAAAGCCAGTCCTGACCTTAATAACCATTTTCCGTGTTCTCCGGACGATATCCTTCACTCCTCTATGATCTTTGATACATTGTTTTGCTCAAACCGACACGCACTCACTGTATGGAAATGTGGAGCGCAGTCAAAGTTTCTGACTCATATCGAATCCAACCCTTCTAGTCAAAAACCCTCCGTTGTCATACTTTATACCTTTCCATGTATCCAATCGTACTAATCAGCATGATCTCAACATCCCTTTGGTTTCCCACGCCATCAAATCAAGATGGAAGAAATTCCACTCCTTATCTACAAGTAATCCAATCCCTTAGTAATGCAACTTTTCAACGCCACATCCCGACAGTCCATACCACGACTGAAACGCCGATGGCCTCGTGATTTCACCTGGAGTGATAGCGACTGACAAGTGCTTTGACCTCATGGTTTTCCTACGTCGGAGTGTCACTACCGAGAGACTTCTCCGATCATGTAAGTATTAAATCTTTGCCAATATTATATTGGATTGCTGTAGTTAATACTACAACCGTAAATTTCAAATTAAGAAAAAACGAAACAAAAAACTATTATTTCCTTGATAAATTCATTGCCCTCAGGCAGAGAAAAGTTTCTTTGGTGTTTATATTATATTAATTACTAGAATTTCCTGTGAATAGGTAAAGTCGATTCAAAGTTATCTCCAAGTTGAACCAAGGGTTTAGATTGCGAATCTTACAAGAGAAAACATTTTTTGATTTCGTCAAAATTGGAATCAATCAGTTTTACTTTTTGCTACAAATTTATCGAACTATTTTTTCCCATTTTTATTACAATGGCGTGAATGATATCTGCAATAAATCTATCAAATAATATATGTTTTAGAAATATTTAAAAAATCTATTATCGCCAAGTGTAACAGCATTTTGCGATATTTTTTTCGAAAGATAATATGTATTTTTACAAGAGGGTTAGGGCGGCTTTATTTCGGCGTATCTCATATCCTTCATCGTCGGCATATCTTGAAGGGAGGCTAATTATTAAGCACTGCTGACTCCATCCCTCCTTACGAATTATATCCCCTTCAAAAGTTGGGAAAAACCCGCTGCTATCCCCGTGTGAAATATATCTAATATCCCTTGCATTTTACATAATCGTTTATTATTTATAAGGGTTGATAATTATGATGATGATGATGATGATGGATACTTAAAAGTGGGGGTTTTTGTTCTCCCAACTCTGCAGACTTCTGCCTAATTATACTTTCCTAGTTCTCTAGTGCAATCGACTGTATCTTCTAAATAGTAGTAGGTCATTGATTGCCGTTGCTATTCCTTTCCCGAAGTTTTTTTTGTATCACACGTCTCCACTGAGTGGTTGCTCTCATCGAAGATCATATGGATAGATGTATCTTCCTTTTCATTGCCTAATCTACAAATGGGGGTCATCTTTGAATACATGTAGGTGATTTCTCACATGCCAGTGACCGATGAAATAGTTCTGTCATCTGTATTTTAACAGCTTACCTTTCGTGGAAGTAGTACTAGTTCAGCAGCAGGTCGATTTATCACCTCATCTCTTAGCTTACTTTGTCTAGCACCTCTAGTGTGTACACACTTGACCGTTTACCTTGTTCTGTCCATTCTGTGAAGTAGGATTCCGTCTTTGGTTTTGTTATCGTACTCAAAATGTCATCACGTTGTTGTGTTTCCCATGGTATTGGAGGTTTTGGGTGCATTCACTGACTAATTTTGAAGGGATTTTTTAGATGCTAAGCTTTATAAACTCCTAGGCTGTCTGCCCTTAAGAGGATTTTTGCCAATCAGTCCTCTTTTGAAATTTTCCAAGCGAAGATGGGATATATTTTACTCTGAAAAACCGAGGTGTACATCACTAATGAATTCGGTGGCTCATATTTTCGGCTTGGACAGAACAGTCCATATCGTTGTATCTGATGACCGCCTGATTTCTTCTTCGCCTTTGTAGCGTTTTATTTACATTTATCGTTAGCCTCTCATTAGCACACCATTGTTTTAAACTTACGTAAGATTCAATCCCGTTTCAGTGTACTTTGTGTGAAGCATTCTTCGTTTAGTTTCACTGTTTATAAAGAACCAGGAAAAGAAAAAAATCACATAAACCTCAACAATCTTTGTTTTAACTTAATCATGCCATTAAAAAAAGAACGTTCCATTAAACAGAAGTTCGCGTTAATAGCATTCAAAGGAGAAATTAAATCGGCAGAAGGCAGAGAATAATTAGTCGTCTTCAGTGCCGAAATGAAAGAAAAACTGCGTCTTAATTCTCTTAGAATTATACCGCAGGTAAACCTCCTTGGTAGATGACAAAGAGGATCAAACTGTCACGATATTAAATGAAATTAACAACAACAATATTCAACGAATAGCATGACGATATCAAAGGGAGGATATTCCGTTTCGAAGAGTGAAAGTTCAAAATTACTCAACTTGGGACCAAGTTTATTATTCGCATTATTACTATGAAAAGTTTTTAATCTTTTAGAAAAATAAACAATTTTAAGAACGGAAGCATCAACTCTCATCTTACGAAGATTTTAATTTTCATCGATTAATTTCAAATTTTTAATTCAAAACAGCATCCACAACGTTACATATACAGAAATCTATTTTTAATATGATATAAAAATTGTAATGTAACGGTGCAGGGTTCGAATCCAGCGGAAAACGGCGTTTTTCTATATTCATTTAACCTCGTAGTTGAAATACCCTCGTAAAAATTAACGTTTCTAAATAATTATATATTATCAGGGATTCATTATTTTTCAACGAAGCTGAGAAAATACGCTAGTGCGAAGCGCTACGTTCTTAAAATAGAATTCAAACTCCTTTGAGGTATGTAATATTACAATAATATTTCAAATTTCTTCTATTGTGATGTCGGTGGAATGAATCGGCATTGCAGCTCTCACCCATCAAGAGCACCATGGCCATGGAGGAGCAGACTCTTATAAGAAGGTGTCCGATTAACAGTAGGCTATGCGAGAGTGACACATGGACTGTTGAGCCTAAACCTGCGTATGGAAACGGCATTTAGAGAAAGGTTGCTCGATGTGTGCCGCTTACATGGCGAATGCAATTCCTTGGCTCCTTACAGAGAGCGCGTAGGAATGCCAGCCGATATGAGCAATGTGCTTGAGCGCAGCAGCGATGATCTGGGTCCCCTGTTCAAATTTTTCGAGGAAACAGGACTATTAATACTTTATTGATCTGCTTGTGTTTCTTAGTATATATTGATAAAGAATGTGTTTATTAGCTGTAATCCGTAGTCAGACAGTCGATGGTGGAATATTTGAGTATCCTATCGGCCCTCAATTAGATTAGTTATATATAGCATTTTTAAGACAAATTAAACATTTTTCAACCCAATTAACCTTGTTTAAACTAAATTAACTCTTTTCCCAACCTTTTTTCGGTAGATCTTTTGTGCTCACTGGCCAGCTTCAGGTTGTTATTTAACCTCCATAGCCTTGCCAGCGTCGCTTCACTGCAGGATCTTGCTTGCGGTTTTTCTTTTCCGAGTTGAAGAATACAAAGGGCTTCATAAAAAAGTAAAACGGGTTCTTCGATCTCCTCTTCTTTCAGGCAATATCTGTAATTTATTCTGACTATAATCCTATCATCTGCATGTGCCTTCTTAGGCGGCCAGTACACCACGGTAATTCTTGGCAAGTCTCGCGGGTGGCCCTTCTATGAATCTTTTCGCGTGCCTCATGCCTTGGGTGTTGTTTCACTACGTTCTGGACTCTCTGAGAATCCATTTTTGGATGTTGTTTTGTATTGCAAGATACCCAGTTCCGGGCCTCAATTCAGGAATTCATGTTGGCTTCTTTTTTTTACCACACAACACACACACACACACCCATTCTCATTGCATCTATGTCCCGAATGCCCAGGAACCCCATGGCATAGACAGGTCATTAGTGTCATTGACTTCTTCCGGGGGTTCCACACAATTCCATAGGCTTTTTGCTTTTACCTCGCATTAGGCTAAAGAATTAAGTGCCGCCTAGCTGTCGGAACAAATCTAACTGGAATGTGTTCTTTGCCGTTTTAGTTCTCGGGCATAGTGTTCAATTCTTATGATTTCCAACCCGAAAATTGTAGCGTTTTACATAAGTTTAAAGTTAGTGCCTACTTCGGTTTCATCTAGAGGATTCCAGGTCCGGTGCCTTTATCCGTTTATGAGTGTTCGTATACCGGTACGAAATGACCTTCAGAAGTATTCGTTCGTATCCACTCTTTTCTTTCTCGTATGAGTTCGTTTTCAAGATTATATCCGGTATATCAGACGAAATCATGTGGTTTCAAGAAATTATCTCCATTGTATTATTTTCATGAGTATTTTCGCAACTTTTAAATCTTTTTTATGTATTTTTTTAAGAAATACGTATAATTTCTACTATGTGAGGTCAGACTGTAGACTGATTCGGTTCTTCAAAACAAAACCGGGTTTTATAATTTTTATCTCAATATCCGAATATACACTGAATAAACTGAGTTCAAGCGGAGCACTCTTCTTAAATCTGATGTTTAGAATTATAACACAGGCAGGTTAAATAACCACTTCACCACTCCTATCTCTATTAAAGGTACTGACAGCAGTGATGTATCTTTAAATATATTTTGTAATAAGACATAAATAAGGCTTTATTCAGTTATTATTACTGTTTAAGACGACCGCCGTGGTCGAGTGGTTAGGCCGTCTGACTTTTATTTGTAACCCGAATGGTTGTGGGCTCGAATCCCGCCGTAGCCGATGGAATTTTAATTGAGGATGTTATGAAAAAGCGTATTCAAAGTGGTTCTCACTCCTCGACGTTAAGCTCTCCTGTATGAAAACAATTGACTTTACTTTACTCCATAAACAAGCTTAAGTCTGGCTTTTGAAGGAGTACGTGCATTCGTTTGGACTTTTCTTTGCCGTGTATTACCTACGTTGAAAATGATTAAACTTACATTTAAATTACTGTAAAACGTACTGCGAACAATCAAAACACTATTTGCATATAAAATAACATGAACTAAAGAAAAGAACTCATGAATGCACTTGTCAAATGCAGCATGAACGTTTATTAATTGCATAATTTTATGTAAAATGTTTCGTATTTTTACTGTATGGAGTGACGAATAGCTCGAAATCTCTTAGGTGGATGTAACGTGGGGTTGTTTCGTGGCAATTTAGCCAAACTATTAAGTCGTGACCTTCTGTCCGAAATAGATAATGGACACCGTTGAAGATGAAAGTAGATTCGAGCTTATTCTCCTTCGATTTCTCCGTCCTACTCGTGCTTTATTGTAAATTACTCTCCTTTCAATATCACACACGTCGGGATCGGATTGCGGCCCCCGTTTCAATCGCCCTGACAATCCGCAACGGAGAAACCGAGAAAGTGGAATTTTTTCGCCTTTTGGAATTTAAATGTACGGTGGGAAAGCGGGTTTTCCATAATGCAAATAAAGGAATACATATTTCAGATTCGATACGACATATAATTAAATACAATTTTCTAGGAATGTGAGCATAGTTGAGCTTATTTTATTCCGTCTTGATTAAAGTAAATCTTGTGTAATTTCCTCCTGTAGTCTTCAGAATGGTAAATCTATTGATTGGTAGCCACGTATCGGACAAATATATACATATACACCAGAGACGGATTTGGGATGCGTAATCTCACATCACCCGGATGCATTTTTGCAAAAATTTTGAAGAGAAATACTTCTCTTAGAAATTATGGTGAAACACATCCCATACATATACAGATAAAGAGGCGGCATATTCGCCATAGTAGACATCAAAGATAAAGTATAAACAATATACAGACAGACTCATTACACAAAAACATAACATTCACTAAAAAACTTACTGTGAGTAGGAACTATCCTTTTGGAAAGTATTGAACACCACACTCACCCCATCATTTAACATTTCTATTAATTTGCTAGTCAAAGCAGTAATGGATTATAACACAATCAACAACATCACATCCAATTACTTAAAATCTGTTAATAAACAAGTCCTTTTAAATCTTTATTATAAATTGAGACTTTCATGCTCAAAGATTAACAAATCAATCTGGTTCAATTCCCAATGTTTGAAATAAACTTACTGTGAGTAGGAACTATCCTTTTGGAAAGTATTCACCAAAAAATATAAACAAATAGTTGTTCCTAGTATAGTAGTTCCAAATAGTTCCTAGTTTTCACAATCACAAAAACAAACAAAAAATAACTGACAATATTATAATAGCCGACTAAAACCACCCACACAAACTTAAAATGGCTGCCTGAAATACATGAGAGACAGACTAAAATCTATCCCACTAACTAAAGACAAGTACAAAAACTAATAAAAATAGTACAAACCATAGCACACCCACAGCTATAATCAAACACAATCAACAAAATTATAAACAAGGGGCGTCGGTGGCAGTAATGGTAAGGCGTTGACACGACGCTCATCAATGCACGCCAAATGTCCCGAGTTCAAGTCCGCTATCCAGCAGGATGCGGCTCAGTATCGAAAACTGATAGGTATCCGACAATAAGCCAACCAGTACACTCGTCAACCCAACGGTGAGCAGGCAGATCATTATCCAATAAAAATCCATTGCCCCTGTGTGAGCTTAAATTTGGCCACGTTTTAATTACTTAAAATAGCTCTCAAGATGGACAGTCTTGAAATACAAATTCGCCACTCGCCGCCAGTTACCCAGTGCCGTCATGCAGGTTCGATATTATCACACTATAAGGCAGGTTGCGGCACCCGAGTGAACGCTGAATGATTCCATCAATAACAATTTTCGTCCATGCATTCGAACCCGACATACTTAGACATGGGCTTTTTTTAAAAGCACAGACATCCAGAGGGTTGAAATGATTTTTGCTGTTGCGAATCCCCACTCACACAATAACAAAAGAACACTATAAGTACAGACGAACTTATTCGATAAATTACTTATCTCTTAAAAGCACAAATGCAATAGGAAGTTCCTAACTCAAAACAACGACAAAGCGGACCAACAAGGAAAAAAACGGAATATACACACTAACATGCGAATATGGAGAGAAATACATCGGACAAACAAGGCAAAAAACAATAGATAGATACAAGGAACATATTAAAAAAAACGACGGAAAATCAAATTACTCAATGCACCTAAAAGAATACAACCACTAACAATCGACAATGCATATAAATATAAAAACTACTACATAATGTACATAATACCAGTATTAACTCATGAATACACAAATTAACAACCTACAAACTTCCTATTCTCAATTTAAATACACAAATCCAAAAGGCCGACTATAACAATGTAAGAAAGCCCGACTTAATCCATCAAGCGCATCCAGCAAACAATACTAATATTATTCACGAACCCATAAGTAAGACATCACACCACAGAAACCTTAAAAACAGAAAAATACAAAATGCCGAAACATAATAGATAACTACCAAACAATACAATGATTGAGTGATTTTATAAACTTAATGAAAAAGTATAGTCTTTCATTGCTGTAAAAGTTAAAAGGCTTTCTATTTTTTAGCGCAAAATTATAATTCCGGAAGCAGCAAGGTAATTTTTGATAAGTTTTACCTTCATCAAAATTCCTTGGAAGCAAGTTCTATATTCAAGTGACAATGGAGTTAACATAAACAGGCTATAAAACATTGTGGTAAACTTTGTTTCAACTGTGTCCATTTAGGACTCCGTGTCTCGTCTCCCGGGCAGTAGAGAAGTGGCAAACTTTTACTAATAGAAATTGGGGTAAATAAGTTTACGGTCGAGAAATTTCAGGAGGGAATCGTGAAAAAATCTTCAACACGCTCTCTGAACTTGTTAATTATCACTTGTATGCTTCTGTAGAAGAGAAAGTATAATGCATCATGGTTAATTCTGAAAAAGTAAATCAATGAATTGTAATTTTCGTCCTAACTTTGAGCACAACCGATCTGTTTAATCAAGTTTATGGGTGAGAGGTTTTACGCCGAAACCTATAAAAACCGGCAATCAGGAAACGGCCGATTTGAGCTTCAGCATCAATTTAAATATATTTATGTCGCATCGTGAAACTTTATCTATTATTAAAAGATTATATTCCTAATTCATCGTTGAGGTGATACCGCGATGTATGATATCAAAAAGTGCACCGAGAACTTTGATTTTTTTCATTTAAAACAATATATTTTATTACATTTCTAACTATGTCACTACCCTTAACTATATTCACACATTTGACCAAATTTGTATTGACTGTGCCAAAATCAAAATAGAAACGATTTATTCTGAAAGAAATATGTAATACATCCTTGTATACGAAATAGGTGCCGAGTCAGCTCCTGAATATGCGAATCGATAGATGGTAATTATTGCACTAAATTCCAGCAAATTTGTTCCCATCGCTGTTGTGTTGTAATCGGAAATTTATGATAGGAAGATAGCAACTGAAAAGAGGTAATAAAAAATCAGGAGATATATAGAACTAACGAATTTATTTTTTTTTTTAAAGTGCTGAAGATAAGTTTTACGAAAGTAGGAAATTTATCGATTATTTCAAAACAAATTTCCGAGACAATATTTCGCGTCAAACAACAGGGCTAAAAGTGTATGTATATTTGATGTTAGATATTGTCTTGGGTCCCCTTCACCCTTTTTATGGAGTATTTGATTCCTTCATCACCCTTCAAACATATTAGATAACTAATCTAATTGAGTACTCAATATTCTGACATCGGCCAACTCGCACTATTCGTTCACGCTAATGAATACATTTACTTTCAACACCCCTAGGGTCACTAAAACTCTCATTACTACATAAAATAAAAGATTTCTGTTTCTCCTCCTAGAATCGAAATTGAGGAATCCCCGCCTTGCCCAAGCACGATTCGCGTACCGTACGTATGACGCCAAGAAATTTGAAATTAAAAATTATTAAATTTAGGTTAAAAAGGGTTAATATGTGTAATATAACAAGCATAAAAAATTAATTTAATGTTAAAAAGGTGATTTGAATTGGAAAAGTTAATTTGAAGTTAAAAAGGGATGATTTAAAATTAAAAATAATTAATTCAAAGTAAAAGGTTAAATTGAAGTAAAAATCGATTAAGTTGAAACTGAAAAAAAGTGGATTTTAAGTTTAAAAATGTTGATTTTAATTTAAAAAAAAGTAAATCTTTCATGAAACGAACTTTATCATTGTACTACAGAATTGTGTTATAATAATGTTATACCTCTCGGGCATGAGGGTAAACTGCGTCCATATACCCTTCCAGTATCTGGTGGCCATCCTTAACTCCCTATCCCCTTACTGTACGCTTTCGATCCAGGATTAGGGCGGGGAAGGGGTTCACCTCTAGTGGCAGCCCCACCGACGAGCTAGGGAGTAGGGGTAGCTTCCCGACAGCTATGCTACTAAGAAGTTAACACAGGCCGAAGACCCGGAAGGCCCGAATGCCGGTGTCTCATGCCGTTGGGGCATTCTTTGACTCCAATCGGTGTTGGTGGAGTGAGTGGCACCACCCGACCAGAAGAGACCACGAAAACAAGGACCGTTCCAGCACTTTCGATTGCCAAACGTTGTTGCCGTTCGATTCGGCGCATACAAAAAGAAAACGAGTAAGACGCGAAACTTAAAAAGATGATTTAACTAGTGATATGAAACGGAAATATGTAAAGTATTGGACTATGAGTAAAAATGAAGAGAAATACTTCAAGAGTAGCTCACCCATCAAGCTGTGTAGGATGTTAACAATTCAATTGGGGAAGCTGAAAAACGTAAAGAAAACAAAGGCAGGTCAACTGCTGATATACGTGGAGCCCTATACATGCGGCAATGCTCAAAGAAACAACACATCTACAGCATATCTCTGTCGTCTCATAAAAAGCTAAACACCTCCCATGGGTGATGTCTGGACGAGATCTTGTGTTAAGTAGTGAGGAGGAGATCAAGAAGTTAAAGAACTTAGAAGAGCTTAACGTCTTCTTAGAAGTTAAAAAAATTAAAAGGAAATCCGATTAAGGACCAATAAGCATGGCCTCGCTGATTCTGACGTTCGATACGCCCATTCCGCCCGCTAAGGTTAGGGCAATTTACCAAAGCTTCCCTGTACGTCAGTACATCCCTGCCCCGTTATTTTGCTTTATATGCATGAGATTCGGGCATACAGCAGCACGTTGTAAACTAGAAGGAACTTTATTCCCATGCGGATTTCATGAATGCCAGCCATGCCAAAATGTACCAGTATGTATAAATGAGAAAGGGGGTTATCATGCCCGCTGTAATACATGCCCTAATTAAAAGAGGAACGCGAAATCCAGCGGTTGAAAACAGAAAAATGCATGACGTACGCAGAAGAAAGAAACATAGTTTGAAGCAATCCTTATGTACAGAGCAACAGGAGCTTCGCTCAAGTTGGCACACTGAGAGAATGTAATCAAATTACGATGGAGTCCTAGATGAGGTTCCTCTATTTTTATTCCAAAAAGCGAGTATTACAGTCGGCCCATCCCGGGAAAGATCGACAACACTAAGATTGAAGGTGCTTACCAGCCCTTTATTATTTAAACCCCGATTCCTTCGGTGAACAAAAATACCTAAGCCACTCTGTCCGCAACATAAACTAAGGAGCTTCCGCTCTCCTTGAGAGAGGATTTACCGGAGCCCGTCCCTCCTCGGCGTGTGAAACCCATTGCGGGATCATCCGCCGGTTCCTATCAAGTTAATCGCTTAACTCCGAGCCCCACATTTCTGGAAGCGTATTCTGATGGAGTAGATTGGGAAATGAGGTGTGTACGGTCGTCGAGCCCCGCTACATAGGAGGGTTCTGTAGAAAATGACGGAATCACCGAACTAGCCGGAACAACAAAAAAGAAAAAAAGGATGGGCAAAAGGCAAAGCAAGGCAAGCAATACAGAAAGATATAACAGACAGATAATACCTAATGCAGAGTAGCCATGACCAT
Source organism: Cimex hemipterus (assembly GCA_039619505.1). NCBI lineage: Eukaryota > Metazoa > Arthropoda > Insecta > Hemiptera > Cimicidae > Cimex > Cimex hemipterus. The sequence goes on along the minus strand of CM077101.1, from coordinate 3,077,836 downwards.
AAATATATTAACATGTAATCTGAGAGGGATTAAATGTCATTAAATTGTTCGGTCGTCGTACATATATAAAGAACATATATAAATAAGAATCATTTATTTATATGATCTCCGCATTTCACCGTCTTAATATAATCGTTAACTGACTGTCACAAACACGCAATAATAAAAAATTATAGAGAGTCTGGCTAGATATGCAATGTTCATGAGGCCATTACGTTAAAAAAAAACCTGACTGTCACTAAACACGACACTTTTTTCTTTATTAATCTTCTGTCATTAGCGATATAAATATATATAGGTTGTACTTACATCTTTGGTCAGATTAGTTTAAGTTTCATATCATAGTTAATTATGTGTCATTTACGGGCCATAAACAATACGCACTTGCCTCGTTAATTACGACTTAATAATATGTCGTACAGCATTCTTTATTTGCCACAATTAGCCAGAAAGACCGTCGGGTCGTCGAGGTTTAGCGTTCGCCAACGCCGTGCTAAATCGTTCGCCATCTGCGAGCCATTGGCTCTTCACTCGTGCAAATGAGCTTTCCGAGTATCTGCAATGACATGTCTGACAATTCGGTCACCAAATGATTTATCACCGAGGCGAATCTTGGAGTGCGAAATGGCCCGGAAGGCTCACTCGAATAAGTACATCAAATAGAACTTACAAATCTAAAATACGTTTAACTACACACGTACGTATAACTAAATAAAAACAAAGAAAACGTTGCCAATTAAGGCTACGACAATAGCTATTTGTCTTATAGAATCTTCTGAGCATGTTTGATCTGGTTCTACATACTTTCCATTCTTAACTTTCATGAATTTGATTTCAAAATTTCATATTACTCATATTTTTTCACCTCTTGAATTGAACTAATTGCCCTTCCATTTGGTGGACTAGTGAAGAGACACAGTTGCACCTTTTTTTTATAAATAAACCAGCCTGATATTAAAAAAATAAATATTTTTCTGCAAGTTATAGTTGGTACGCGATTAGAATAATGGAAAAGGTTCCAGAGAGCTAGTTGTTACTAAATTATGAAATAAGTAACTTGGGTAAAAGAACAAGTTTTGCTAAGTAATAATTCGAATTTAACTTAAAATAATTTTAGAACAGCTCATTTTAAAGGCAACAAGGAAATGAGATTACAGACATAGTGGTAATATAGCATGTTACATATTGTATTATAGAATTCACCCAGCAGTGACACTGCCTCACAATGAGTCAATCAAACTTTCAAGAGAGTTTCTCACAGATTCTCGCTGAGGTTGAAATTAACCAGCTAATATAACAAGAAAAAGCTATATAAAATATTTATTTGATATGCCAATATAATTGTACAATAACTAGTTTGTGAGGGTTAATTTAGATAATGATCGATTTTATTTTTTTTTTTAACTCACACACAAAAAATATAATTTTCATTAATTTTCGTACGGTAATTTACGTAAGATTACACTTATATTTTTTAAATCTCAAATTAACACACTACTCGCTCATTTCGATAATTAATATATATTTTTCAATTAATATATTTTTAATGTTAATTTAAGTTAAAGAAAGAGTTACTTTGAAGTTTAAAAATTGATAATTTGAAATTAAATAAGTTAATTCAGAAGGGTTAATACAAAATTCAAAAAAAGGTAATTTGATGTAATAAGAGTTAATTGGAATTAGAATTTTATTTACAAAATCTCAGCTTAACTGAAAAAATCTCTTATTTTTAATTTTAATTATAGTTAATTTGCTTATGGCCTTGTTCTCTTGCCTTTTTGGAAAAAATTCACAAATATGTACACAAGCAGTTTCCATTACACGCTTATATTTCATACCATCTGTTTTTTAATATTTTAAAGAAAGCATTAAGTTGAAATTAAAAAGGATTAATTTAAAATCAAAGGTTATTTTGATGTTAAAAATGGTTAATTGTGTGTTAATTTTAAATTAAAAAGATTAATTTCACTGGAATGGCCTATATCTACTTAAGAAATAAATCACAATAATGAAAGAAAACATTATTTACACAAACTATCGTCATTTCTATTCCTAGAGAACTGAATAAAGGCACTTACAGCATATTGGACACTACATTCGACGACTTCGGACCTCCAAGAAACAAATAATTATTAGAACAAGAACAAATTATTAGCAACAACTGCACTGCCTGTAAAAAAAAAAGTTTTTGAAGAAAAAAATAATTAACGTTGGGAATGTTTTGAAAAAGGAATGAAAAATTTCTCAGCCTTTTATGTCAGAGACCTGCATTGGGTTTATATCTTAGAAAACTGTGCTCTGGACAAGATGGCTATTTAAAATGTTTTCCTAGATTCAGTAAATTCAAAAATTCTAGAACATGTCAATTTTACACTTTTTGCAACAAACAAAATTGAGCTGTGGAGCCAGGAAATCGTAGACATGTCTCCTACATTTTCGAGTTATTCGCGACTTTTGGGCAAAAAAGTGGTATTTTACGTGCCCATGAAAAACTCAATTTATCTATCCCTGTCCCGAGTTTCAAGAAAGCATAAATTTTGAACCGTTTCGTAAATTTACGCTCTACAAGTTTTTCTCCAGTTTTCATAAAAATTGCAAAAAGTGACATGTCCCATAATTTTTGAATTTACTGACGAATCAATGAAGCTAAGAAAACATTTAAAAAAATCCTTCTCGTTCGGAGTAAGATTTTGTAAATAATAACCTAGCACAGGCCAGGTACTTAAAAGACTGAGAAAATATGCATTTTCAAAGTTGCCTATTTTTTCGTGCAAAATCCAGGTGGTTGATTTTTTTGATGGACAGTAGTTTTCAAAAAACTAGTTCAATTTCAATTTTAAGGAGTTAATTAGATGTTAAAAATGGTTAATTTAGTGTTAATTTGAAGTCAATAAAGGTTAATTTGACTGGAATAACTTATATCTAGTTGCAAAGAAACAAATAATTAATCAAATATGTCTATTAGTTTTAGAAAAAATAATTTTATTTTAAATTAAAACACTTAATTTGATTGAGAATGGTAAATTTTAGGGAAAAAAGTTATATCAACGTCTCAAACTAGAACCACTCATACACAAATTAAGCAATAATAGAAGGGCCGATCTCACATATGTGCACGAATTAAACAAGCATGATTTAATTATCTTGAAGTGTTTTTATTTGCATTCTAAAACATTCCAATTTCCGTTTTGGAGGGTAGTAGGATAAAGCCGTCGAACGCTTTCCCAAGTCGTGCCGGAGATTTTATGGTGTGTAGTGTACATTCGTTGAATGTTGAGTGAGGAAAGATTGGCTCACAATCATGGAACTATGTTCCTATTCGTCTTTTGGGAATTGGAGGAGGGTTGGCCCGACGACGGCGCTAACTGTCCGAAAACGTACGACGAATGGCCGATTACAATCAGATTCAAATGCTTTCCGCTTTTTTCAATCTCCATCCCCGACGGAGTCGTTTGAATAATGTTTGTCGGGATTAATTCGTATCAGGCAATTTCTCGCCAAAAAATAATTAAAATGAAGACTTTAAACAAAATTCGATGCGATCATCATCAAAGGGTGGAGTGTTGAAAAAACAAATTGTATTTGTCTTCAGAGATTAAATCATCAGAGAAAAAACGTTTTCAAACCTATTCTCCCCTCATTACTGATATAGCCTAGGTTTCTATGAAATGATATATGTATCAATAAAATAGGAACGTTTTTATTGTTATTTTATGAAAACCACAGTGTAAAATCAACGAATAAATAGAAAGGAGATAACTAAATATATAAATTGGAATATCTATCTAATTATTCAGCCATTAATCGAAAAAATTTCTGTTAACTCAAAGGGAAAAAATAAGCTGTTTTTATATGAAAATTTAATAGGTGAAATAAATGTTCTATTACACCGAGGCCTGACCCCTCAGGTTTGGAGGCTTGCCGGTAATTCATCGTAAATTTAAAAAATTGAATTGCCGATGCATTGCGAGAACTGAAAGACTCAATTCTACGTAGTGCCTGTCATGCGGTGCTGATTAGCGCTTTTAGAAATCAATCGGTCATAAGCACTTCAATCAGTTATTACAAATGCCTCAATAAAAAAAAATCTAGTTTCGCGAATGTAGAAAATGAAACTTTTAAGACAAAACTCGATCAAAAGCTAGGTATGGTTTTCTTCTAAAACTGATTAAAAACGAGAGCGGTTAAATAAAATATTGTCACATAGCCAAGGTATGGATATAAGAAATACTGAAATACATTTGTCTCCGAGTGACGTAGCAAAGTAGGTTAAAATATTTTTTCCCTAAGAAAAGAAATTTATATGCATTTTTGCACTGTAAAAACTACTCTCTGTAAAAAATGACCAATACATGAAATGTTTACTTTTGATGACAAAAGGTGAGTGTAAATTGGGATACGTATTGTCACTCAAGATGTATCTTTTGTTTTAGAGACTTCGTTTTTGGGCCTTTTTCCAAGTCTGCCCGAACGGAATTGCGCCGGAATTGTAAGATCAAGACTTTTTTAATCTGCGTTGAAGTTATGATTTTTACGTGAATTAAATAAAATTAATTTATTTTCGCTATGGCTGAGTGGTTAGGACGTCTTGTATTCGCCACTCTAGAGGTGCTTGACTCGAATGCTTTGAAGTTACATGAATAAAAGTGATATAAGGTAAAATAATTCGGGCCTTATATGTATTTAGACGTTAAGAACTATGAAAGGACTTACTTTATTTTAAAACTCTTTGATTGACACCATGGCCAATCCCAAAGTTTGGGGATTCGTATTTGGTTATTAAATAAAAGAAAGTTATCATAAAACAGCTTGCATAGAAGTCTGTAAAGATCCATGAATGATTAGTTTCTTCTGATTATGTTGGTTGTCTAAAATTAAGGCTTTTTAGATACGATTATTTCATGGTTTTAATTGACAATCTCGTTCATCCTGCTTTAGTTTGGGAAACAAATTTTTATAAATCTTATTTTGGGCCGAGGGAATAGAAATACCATCAAAGCTATCAAGGGATGAACTTGCAACACTCCTTACAATCGTTGATCTGGTGCATTATTCGTAAAGAAACGGAATAAGTTGAAATTGTCAGAAAAAAAGGATCCTGCATTAACGGCCCTTGTGGTTGAGCTCGACCAAAAACCAATTCAGTCTCGGTTTAGAACATTGATGGCCCTGGGCCTTTAGTGCAGAGAAAAGATTTGACGTTTATGACGAGAATAATTCTCTGAAGCTGGCTGGTACCAAACAGACAATTTTCTGCCACGCTTCATTTACAGAAAGTATCATTAAGATCAAATATCATACATCACAATGTTCGATTTTAAATGAGAGTTTTATCTGTATCAAAAAAGTGTTTTAAAATTCTGAGTCTAAACAGATTTAACTACGGAATTTGCCTACTGTAGCTTTTCTCCCTCAAATTTATCATTTTTAATCCGGAATTAACTATTTTAATTTCAAATAAGGACCTTAAAATTCAAACCATCTTTAATATCAAATTATCCTTTTTAGTTTCAGTTTAATCTTTTCTTTAAAAAACATAACATGGCTTCTTATCAGATGATACGGAATAGGGGAAATAGGGGCATCTATAGTGACCTGTCACTCCTCCGAATTTAGTAAGTTGGCGAGAGAAATTGATTTTCTTTATTAATAACCACAGATGATGGCATGCATGTTTAGAGCGAATTCTATTGTCTTGCCCAGATCTCTGCTTATTCGTTCTCCTTCAAACCAGTTTTAACAACTCTTCTAAAAAGTTTGAGAATGGGGCTGTAGTTGTTTGTTAAATCCTATTTATTTCCTAGGTTTATTAAACCGATTCCTGTAAACCGTTTTTTTTTTCGAAACTGAAAATAGTTCAACAGAATAAATACTTCATTCGACTGGCAGTTTAATAAGACATTCGAATATACATTTGGGGTGATACAAAGCGCAAACTACCTCATCTTTCATATTAGAGCCCTCTGTATATATAGAATCAACCAATCTATCTCCAACTTCTTTCCGACAAACTTATTGGCAAAAAATGAATTGACTTTGGAAGTCTGGGAGATAATGTACCTCGATTTCTTACAAACAGCCAGAAAATCGGTTGAGCACATTGCCAGCATTTCAGTAACTTTATTTTCGAAAGCATCTACTTCACAGCAGTGAAAACCAATAAAAAAAGACTACGCCATAGCAAAAATTAATATTGCAAACTTTTTTGGCAGAGCATTGTGCAAATTAAATTGTCTTTGACTAGCCCATAGCTCTAAAAGCACACATAATAGTCTACCATTAGGGCTAAGACAGTTAATTAATTTAGAAGTAGATCAAGTAAACTGGTTCGTAAGGTGATTGTGAAGACGTTCAACTGAATTTTGTTCTCAGGCAGAGATTAAATACCCCAAATCTGAGTGCAGATCATCTAATTTACAATGTGCCAAGCTGTGTGAAATACTTCGCATGGCTTTGTATAGATGACCTAAAGTTTGTAACAGCCGGCCATTAGCCCTAGATTGCTGTGGTGGAGTGAACCACATCAAACACAACTGAATTTAATTGGTAAATCAAGTTTTTAAAACCTCGAACAATCAAGCAGAATAAACTTAGAAAATATTGAAAATAACCGATTGGCCAGGCATTACAACATTGTTTTTACAGCATAGTGAGCAATAAAAGAGTGAAATAGTCTAAACACTCAATTTTCCTTTTGAAATGGTCAATGAGAAAAAAAACGAGATCTTGAAGTTTAGTTATTTCAGGCTTAGATAGGTACAAATGAGAGCCAGTGACAACCACAACTTACTCGAAGCTTTATTTAATTTTAAACTTTAGGAGTCCAAAAGACTAGTATCTGACCCATTTTTTTCAACTCTTTCGTGCTTTAAACTGAGTAAAAAATGTATATTTCAAAAATGCCCTCTGCGATTGTTCCCGTAAATGCTGGCCAGTAAAAGATCATTTCTAGTTATTAGTTATTTAAGTGAAATAATGACATTAATGAGATGAAGGTAGAGCAGCGGCGTATCTAGCCGAAGGTCGTGGGTTCGAATCCCTCTCGTGCCCATAACTTTTTTTCATCTCAACTAAAAACCGTAATTAATTGTTGTTTATTTTATATATTCGACCAACATTCTCGGAGGCGCTTAACTTCTCACTAAAAATCTTTGGTTTCGTTTCTAAGAAACGTTCTTCTATACATTATTCCAGTTAGCATGACCGTACCGAATTTGTCAGCCTTGACTCAAACTTTGACATTTTCTCTCGCCCCATTTTGGTTTCGCTGTTCCTTTGAACTGGGTAGAGATTCTTTAGTTGTTATATAAAGATATTTCTCTACAAGAAGTTAGGATGCGACGAAACACGAACATCTTACATCACCTTCCTATGTGAAGCAGCCTCTCAGTGGAGACATACCATGGAAAAAACAAATAAATCTCTCCCTAGAGACGGATCGAATCGATTGCACTGAAAGAAAATAGTAAATTACAATAAACCAGAATGCTGCTTTGCTTGGGGAACATAAACCCCCACTTCCTAGCCTCCTCTCACCATTAGCATCACAAGCTTGCGAGTATTGTTGGAGGAAAAAACCATGAAGCGTATAATAACGGAATGTCCAAAAAATAAACTCAAAAGAGAAGTACTATTCAAATAAAGGATATATTAGAGCTGCCATTCAGTAAGAAAAAAATTAACCCCAAGAAGTGTTAACATCGACAAGGAAGAAAGAGTCTTTGAAACAGTAAACGTTACTGTTTCATACAATAAAGAAATGAAACCTGCACTGCCACACAATTTAACAAAAACATTATATTTTCAATTTCACCCATACGGGGTACGGCTCGTCTGTGTGAATGAGAGAGAGAGAGAGAGAGATGAGATGGTCGTTCAAGCGTCGAACGAATCGACCGCCCCATTTCGAGGGATAATTCCGAGACTGTGGTGTGCCCGCCCTACACCCATGTGATGACATTTCACTACCGAAAATAAACATCGCAAGGCTAAAGTCACTAAAAGGAGCTTCTTCTTCAACAAGAAGGGGTCCAAATAATCTCGCTCCAATAGGGAGAAATGGCAGTCCTCAGTAAGCAACAGAAAATCGATTGGAAGTATGTATTTTGCTTGAATAACCAGGAAATGACACTTACAAGTATATTCCTGTTGGTAGGTCGACCACCTGTTTTTGTGAGACTAAACAGCATCCCAAAATAATATGCATGCAATAACTCGGCTCCTCTCCAATCGTACAGTGCAAGTCTCTATAAAATTAGGAAAATAACTGTTTATGTATATTGTATATGGGTCATATGAAGATTTACACCATAATATCATTAGCACATCCAACATCTATGCTTTGAAGAGGTAAGGCAGGTATATATATATACACACACACACACACACACACACACACACATATATATATATATATATATATATATATATATATATATATATATATATATATATAT
>CM077101.1:2913613-3069280 GCA_039619505.1 Cimex hemipterus | reverse complement strand
ATATATATATATATATATATATATATATATATATCAGAGGCGTTGCTTCCAAATTTTACAAGGTTTCGTTAACGATATGTTATATCGATCAAAATAACATTCCGATGCATTATCTTTTCCCGTCAGGTAGCGATAAGAAAAGAAAGTGGAACGAACATTAGCGGAGGATTCGCAATCGTCCCAATACAAAAGGAAGGGACGTTCTGCCAAGTCGGAAAAAACTCCATCAGGCGGGGTCTTAATTGTAAAGAAATGGCAAATAAGTAAAATTTAAGTAAAAAAGACTCTCAATCGGTTTATAAAGTCCTTTCCTTAATTGAAATATCCTAGTGGGAACGAACAACTGCAAGAGTAATTGTTGTATTTCTGAACGCTTAAAACAATTCTAAAGTGAAGGTTTAACTACAAATTGAATGTCTTCAAAATAGAATTCCTCATTCTTTTTCTTTTAAACATCATCGTAAAAAAGAAGAAATGGTTTAAGTATCATCTCTTTGTAAAAACGCACTGCCAAAGGAATAATCTCTGTTTTATATCGTGAATCGTATGTGAAGAAATTTTTAAACCACTTGCTGTCAACAGTAAACGTGTTGACGGAAATAGAAAAAGTACAATAAACCAAGATGCAAACGCCTTTTTGGGAAAAGCTGAGAACTGAATGGCTTTACACAGCGATCGTTAGACCCATGATAGGCTACGGATCAGTGGGTTTGGGGGACTAAGACATTATGGCGAAGCGTCGGTTCAGTTCCTCTAGTTCCTCATTACAGCTCAGAAACTGGCTTATATGAGCATCAATGGGGCAATGAGAACAACCCCTACGGCTGCCGTGGAAGTCCTTCTGAATCTACGACCACTGCACACCTTTATCTCGGGAGAGGCCAGAGCTATAATTCAGGCTAACGCAGGAACACGCTCCAATAGCCAGTTCACACAACAAGGAGCAACTAAAACTTCGAGAAAAGCTGCAGGTGGACAGAATTTAGAGGATGCCTACTGATCCCATGACCCTAAATTCAGTTTTGACAAATCTTTCTAATCAATACACATTGTAGAGCAGACAGGGAGAGTGAGATCCCAATTAATGCCCACCGGATCTGGTTTACAGATTGCTCCAAAAACGAATGTGTGTCAGGAGCTGACATTTATGGAAATATGAAAAGACTTCATATGGAAGGACAATGATGGGGATTGTCAATATAAAATAGTCATTCTCTCGGACGGCTAGGCGGCACTGAAAGCAATTGCCGAATCGACTGTAAAGTCCAGAGTCATTTGGGACTGCATTAGAGCCCTATCAAAAATTTTAATATAAAATTACAATTTAAAAGTTTTAATTAATTTCTGCACAAAGGACAGATGAGCAACGAAGTTCAATGAGGAGACAAAACTGTCAAAATCACGGATGCATTAGTCAATGGATTAATTAGTTCAGTCAATTCAATGGGAATGGAGCCTGGGACATGCGAAAAGTTTATCAAAGGACCATCGCAAAAATTACCGGTAGCACTACTAAATCTAGGGGACGTGCTAGAACTGGAATAATTGTTGGCCTGCTAACTAGACACTGATGTTGCCAAGAAGAAGAAGAAACAGTGGAACACGTCCTCTGTTCGTGCGAGGGCCTATTACTCCGCCACACTTCACTCTAAGTGGCTGCAAGGCGGAGGACTTAGTGCACCTACCAAGGTGTAAATGTTGACTGTTTCATTTTTTAAATTAATTCATTTTTTATTATTTTATTTATTATATTTATATATGTATTGGGTTGTCCGGAAAATAATGCAGGATTTTGGTATTAAACAAAAAAAAAGAAACTAGTTACTTTAAAGCAATGTTCTTTAATCAAAATAATTTCCCATACTCTCAATACATTTCTCCCAACGTGTTGGTAACTTATTAATTCCGTCTGAGTAGAATTCAGAATTTTTAGAATTGATAAAGTCAATAAATGCATTTTCCAGTTCCGTTTGATTTTTGAATATTATGTGTTGTAAGTAGTGGTCCAGGTGTCTAAAAAAATGGTAGTCAGTAGGCGAGAGGTCCGGAGAGTAGGGTGGGTGAGGCAAAGTTTCATAGCCAAGCTCCAATAATTTTTGTGACGTTACACGTGACACATGTGGTCGAGCGTTGTCATGCAACAAAATGGGCCCTTTCCGATTGACCAAAGAGGGCTTCATTACTGCCAATTTCTGATGCATGGTATTAATTTGGTTACAGTATGATTCAGCATTGATGGTTTCGCCAGGATTTAAGAAGCTGTAGTGTATTAAACCAAATGAAGCCCACCATACCGTAACCATTACCTTTTTTTTCAATTTTCCAATCGCCTTGAGGTGGTCAGCGACGGTCGTTTTACTGACTTTGAGTTGCTCTGCAAGTTCTCGAACAGTTGTTTTGGGGTTTTCTTCCACCACTGATCGCAGAACATCATCATTAAGAGAGGAAGGCCTTCCACGACCTTCTTCATCTTCAAGGCTGAAATCTCCCTCCCGAAATTTTTTAAACCACCTTTGCACAGTGCACTCATTAACACAACCCTCGCCCCAGACTTGGTTAATGTTTCTAGCCGTTTGGGCTCCGCTTCGGCCGAGTTTAAACTCGTAAAAGAAAATCGTACGAAATTCTCTCTTTGACATTATAAGGATGACTGAATTATTTCCAAGTAGCGGAATGCTACAGAGGTAAACAAACAATATCATTTGGAAGAGGATTGATAAGTGTTGACATTCATACAAATGAGTAATCCTGTAAACGTAAACAGAATATTTTATATAGATTTTTTTTAATGAAAACTTAAAATCCTGCATTATTTTCCGGACAACCCAATATATTTAATTATTTTTCTTTTAATGTTTTTGATAGTCTGAATTACTTCTAGAATCACTAATCATCAGTATGTTTTGAAATGTTAAAATGTGTAAAAATATCTGTAGTGTGTATTAAAAATAGAAATGGGCCTAGTATGCTTCACTGAGGAACACCCGCTCTAATGTGTGCATAAACTGAAAATGCAATTTGATCGCAGTATGAGATACTCGCATGAGGGAGTACGTTCAAGCCCGGGGGGTCAGACTCGAAGGCCTGTTCTAAATCAAGAAAGACACCCAAAGCTGTTTTTCTTCAAGGGAAGAGGCAAAATTATCAGCAATACGTGCAGCCGTTGAGTTGTCGAGTGAAATCATCGTAATCGAAACTGATGATATTCGAATTTTCCATCATGGGCAATTGTCTTGGGAAAAGGACTTCTTTTAGAACTTGGGCAATGATAGATTGGAACTAGGAAAATCAGAAGTTTTATGTAGCTTATAGATCATTAGTCCAGGCTTAAGAATTACTCCAAAGGACAAATCTCTATAAATTTTTCGTAAGTTGAAATAATCATTTGATAGAAACTGCGGGAGGGTTATCTTTTCTTCGGTTCGAAACGTAAGTATTAGATGTCCTTAAACAAACTTTTTTATGTTTCTCGTTCATATATTTTATTTATTTCAGCCTTGCCAGATCCATGTAGGCCACCCACTATCATAAATGTCAAAGAGAATAAAAATATTTTAAGGTTTTTTTCCAACGTAGATGGTACATGCCCGCCTGTGACGCCTGTTAATGCGAGGAGACGCTTTTTAAGAGGATGGACTGCTTGAAACGAATGTTCTCGATGGACGAGAAACACAAAGGGGCTTCGTGCAGACAAAATGATTTCCATTTTGCCCGTGTCCGTGGGTCGGAGTTGGGTAACAAATTACTAACAGAGATTACAAGCTTGAAAACAAGTTTCCTTTTTACAGTCTAGATTAATGCGTCTGACGAGACGTTTTAACGCCCGTTTTGTCTTTAATGACGGGGGGGGGTCGTTAAAATTAACTCGGCCTATTTCAGCGATACTCTTCTCTAGAAGATTTTCCTTCTCAAAATATCATCTATCTTTCTAAAAATTACAAGGAGCAGCAAGGAAATTTCTAGTTCGGCCAATATCGATAAAACCTTAATTCATATTTTTTTATTTAATACATTTTGCTGAAGACTTATTTATTTTTCATAATATAAATACCTAGAGTAAAGTAACGAATTCAGATCGCATTAATCTTAAATTGCGGCTAGACGGTAATTTTGTTTCTTTAAGTATAATTAAAAAAGCTAATATTTTTTCCTCAAATATATTCAAGGCAAATCCGGGTACTAGATATCCCACCATCGACCCTCTAACATCACATAATTCACTCTATAAATACAGTCACTCTCAAAACTAGGTGTACACAACTATTATTACTGCATACCCCTTCCAAGAATCGGAATAGGGGACCCAAATACTGCCGTGCTCAAGGACAATTGTCAAAATCTGTGACACTTCTGCGCGCCCTATGTATGGAGCCAAGGAACTGCACCTATCAATTTGGTGGTACATATCGAGCAACCTTTCTCTGGATGCCGGACTCATACCAATTGCCCTCATACCTCTGACCTCATACGGCCCAAAAATAACTGTATCGACCTTGCATGGCCTATTCTTAATCGGGTGAGGATGACCCAGTGCTCTTATTAATTTTGTTTTTATATTTATGTTATTATGTTTTCTATGATTTGGCCATCGTTGGATGAACTCATGTAATTTAACCTAGTTTGTGTTTCCGTGCCACTGTGTGTTAATCATGGGTCTATTTGTGCACCACTTGATTTTGTGTTTTTCCTTTTCTTTGGTATGGGCCTATTGTTTTATGGAGGACCCGTACTAAAACTCCCATTAATCTTGTCAATTCACATTTAATTAAATACAAAACAACATAGCTTAAACTGTTAAATGGTTAAATTATCTACTTTTTAATAGAAAATGCTAAATTTGGTGCACATGCAATTATGTAACAGTGCATAATCATGGGGGGACGTGCTAGCTGTAAAGTGTTTTTTAATCGTATTAACGAATAAATTAACAAATGTTAAATAATTAATTTTTAAAATTTTAAAGATTTAATGACATTAATAGTGAAGCGGTGCGCTTTTATTTTCGCTTAAATAGTGTACATATCAAAAGAGAAAAGTGTTGTTGTTTTATCAAAGATGTTACCTTAGAAATTTTCGAGTACCGGTTTCCAGCACCCTAGAACAAACAATTGTCTATCAAACAGTACAGGCAATCATTTTTATATATCAATTTTCACTTTTGACGAACTCTGGATGATGGAGTTATTTCCATACATTCAGAAGGGAAGACACGACAGAGGGAGAAAACTCAGCCCCCCGACGAAAGGTTGGCCTATTTGGCCCCAATAAACGGCCATTGTTCCAGAGCTGAACGATTCTCTCTGGAATATTACACACCCCCAGAACGGTGTCATGGCCACCGGGCACTTTTCAAAGGTATTTTTAATAAAGAGATAGAACGAAAGGAATCCGAGGGCCAGTGTTCCGAAAGGATTTCCAACTTGTACCACAACCCTTGACAATAAATCGTACGGAGTTATTTTATAGAAGAACGAAATAATTAATCATGCTGGCTTTTTATGTAACTTATTTTTATTTTCAATCCACTTTCGTCTTTATACATGTTTATCCGTAATATTAAACATTTGTTTAACTTCAAATTAACCATGTCTTGAAAACGGTTGAGGGGCGATCAGTATTTGACACGGCGCTCATCGCTGTAAGGTAAAGGTCCCGGGTTCGAATCCAGCGGCCCTGCATTCGAACCCGACATACTTACAAATGGGCTTTTTTTTTTCAAAAACACCGGCACCCCGATGGTTCATATAATCTCTAGTTTGAATACTCTCTTAAAACATTTGATTTTATTTAATTGTAATTTGGCCTTCTAAGAGCACAATTATTATCTTTTCAAGAGAAGAAATTTCGTTTACGTTAATTTAATTTACTTACGTTCTAGGCTATATCTTAGGATTGTGCTTTAAGAAAAGAAGAATTTATTTGACATTAAAAAGTGTTAATAGAAAGTACAAAAAGCTTATTTTGAAATTGAAATAGGTTTTTGAAGTTTAAAAGCGATTACCTACAGTTAATAGTATTAATTAAACTTTAAAAATTTAACGTTATTTGAGGTTATTTTAGAATTGAAAAAGTTAATTTGCCGTTAAAAAGGGTTCATTTGAAATTAAAAAAGATTGATCCGAAGAAAGAAAGAGTTAGTTGAATATATTCGGAATTAGAATATTATTTTATATTACAGTTACTATTGATATAGTGATATGTTAGCTATTTTACGAGAGAAGAGAGACGAGTGCGGATTCGATTGACAGTCACTGGACCAGAAGTGGGAGTAAGTAAGTGGGATAGGTTCACTGCCTTTAACCTCTCTTCACGATCGTAAAAAGATAAAAAGTCTCGTTTTTTATCTGCCGAAACGATTGTGTTAGTCCTCTTGGTTTTGTTTCAAAGTAGATTTTTACATCTTAACTTTTCCCGAAGCTTTCGACTCGGCTAAATCCACCTCAAAGAGGTGGTGAAAAAGTTTCGAGGAAGCTACTTATTTTACGTTGTCTGCAATCCGTCTTATCAAAGAAAATCTGTAATTAGACGTCTTCGGATTCGGTCGATTAAAAGCCAGTTACGGTTTTAAGAAAAAGTTTGAAAATGAGAAATATTTTCTATAAAGTATGTAAGAGAGTTAAGGGTTGCACAGATTGCGGTTTAGTGTTCGACTTTATCATAGTTAGGTTTCCCTCTTCATTTCCAACTTCTGAGCTTCACAAAGATTTCCTCTCCGACTCTTCAATCGACTCTATTATCCGCTTGTTTGAACAACCGGACAACGAGCAAACACTCCGCTGTTCTAAAAACAAACGAAATCCCGCACGCTGAATCGGCTTGTTTAGACAGTAAGAAGGTCATGTTGTCATGGATAGCGAAAGAAAGGATAACGCTGTGCTGTAAAAACATTATATACTCTTGTAAATTAAGACGAAAAGGGCCGATATCATATTACAATAAAATGCAACATTCATTTCCTCCCTACAAAAAGGCAGAAAAGAAATAACAACCATTATGGGAGAATATCCGATACCAAAGGATTCAAGGGATGATCGCTCTATGTGGGTCGGATATCATCTGATACAGGGATTAGGGTAACTCTTCACCTCGTTTCATGGACGCCGATACTTAACCATCATTTTAAAGAGCATGAAATTATTGGTTAAGATAAATAGGGATAAAGCAACGTTAGAAACTGCCTCAGGCCTCGTGAAATGATAATTTTGAACAGTCTGTCAGACGTTAAAATAGAAACAGTGTATAATAACAGGAAAGCAATAAGCAAAAAACAAAAAATCAGTCAATACCAATGACAACGTTGTTGAACAGTATACTCCTAGTCTGCGAGATTACTTCATTACTTGGGGTTAATTAATTAATCAAAGTATCTTAGCATTAGGAGTGTAATCATAATACATTAATAAAATGGCGTAAAAATAATGCAACGACCATCAGCGCCTCTTAAGCAAACAAGAGAACAAGAGACGGGTACGGACGTGGGATCTTTAATTATTAATATTATTTTTGGGTGATACTTATTCTTAGGCCAATGATATTAGTCTGAGCGTTCTTCCCAATGATCTAAAATTATATATTTCAATACCTAACATATCGATATTCATCGCCAGCTGCCAGATACAATTTTGACCTAGTGACCGAATGACAGCAAAATAGGTTTAAATATTTCTTTTAGCAAAAACTCAATTTATATTCGTTTTCTGCACTCCAAAAACAACTTAACACGAATTTTTGGCCATTGTTTTTTATATTTGCTTTAAAGTTTTTTCGAAAATCACAGAATAACGTGATAACACTGAAACAACTCCACCTATCTACAAGAAACTTTAAAGAGGGTTTAAATCCTAATAAACAACATGTACTGGCATGACCGTGTGGCATACGAATAAAGTTTTATAGAACAGGAGATCTAAAATAAAACGTCCTAATTTTTGTTGTGTTTATCCTTAATTTCCTCACTTATAATGGCATAACATCTAAACTATATTTATGCCGACCTAAAGAAAAAAAGATGTGGCTTTCCAACAGCTGTTATAACGTAGAATTTGAGTAAAATATAGAGGAGTAGAAATGATAAATGTTGGGGTGAGTGTGATGTTCAATACTTTCCAAAAGGATAGTTCCTACTCACAGTAAGTTGTTCTGCAACGACCGGATTTCTTAGCTCATCATCAGGTTGAAGGACTTCTACAACCACATCTCTCGACATGCATTGCCAAAGTGAAACCGCTGATACCTCCGCCAACGCGACGTTCCAATTAACGTACAACCATACATAGTAGTCCTTCAACCTGATGATGAGCTAAGATCGAAATCCGGATCGTTGCAGAACAACTTACTGTGAGTAGGAATTATCCTTTCGGAAAGTATATAGAGGAGTTGTGAATTTCTAGGTGGAAGAACTGGCATCAGCAAGAAAAAAAATCGGCACCGGCTGATCGACCCGAAAAAATGTATTTTTTATTTTATATTACAAATATTACAAATTTTTAGTTGAGATAAAAAAGTCAATGGCACGAGCGGGATTCGAACCCTCGATCATCGGCTCGATACGCGGCGGCTCTACCACTTGAACTTTTTGAGTTTTCTCTCCTTTTTGCCATTTTTCAAATGTCGTGTAATCGGATTGGATTCTCGGCGACAAATGAAATGGCCACAGAGAGCTCTTAGAAAGCTCTAATTGTAATTGTAATTATTTCGTAACTAGAATAAACTTCATCACCCTCAATACATTTTTCCCAATGATGATGGCAACTTCTCTATACTCTCTGAATAGAATGTTCGGAAGAATAGAATATAGAATAGAGTTTTATTATTAACAGAATTAACAAATTCAGTAAACGCATTTTGTAACGGTTTTTCATCAATAAATTTTATGATTATTGGGAGATCGTGAAATGTGTGACACTACACCGCATGTCACGATCTCAGAATAACTTAACGGTCACTAAACAACCCACAAAAATAATTGCATATTTTGTAAAACTTTAATTCACTAATTTCGAGGTCCGCTTGACCAAGTAATATATTACAATTAATTTACAGTTTATGCTTACGTTATGCAAAATCTTGTGAATAAACTATATCTGTAAATAAACTAGTCATTTTTACTCAAAAGAAAATAAAATTTAAAACGCTTTTTAAAAAACATGGATTTTGTTTGTATAAAATATTCTTTTTATTCTTAAACCTATTTTCATCTGTTCGATAGGAAGGTTCAAAGACTGGACTGTGAAATATTGATATGATGTTGGCCATTTGGTGATATCGTTTATAGTTATCGGAGTTAACAAAAACTACATCAAAAGAGAGGCCAAAAAGGTAAACCACATCAACGCTAAATCAATAACCTGCCCCCCTCAATGCCTCTTGTTTGTGAATAGCATTGATTGGCAGGGTTGCAATTTTTTATTTTTCTGTCGGCAAGTTTCTTCAGTTTTCTGAACTGCACTTCCACACATATAAATCTCGTTACCTTGCTGGTTTTTGATAGACAAGACGAAAGCATACAAACTTGAAAATTTATTTAGGATTTTCTGAATGTAATGGTGTTTACACAACTATTTTCCGAGTACTGGAAATATTGTTTAAATATGAAATTTCTTCTTTGGTGCTTTTCAAAAAATGAGTATTAGGATATTTTGTCTGTGAATGTATAATTACATACAATATAATTAATTACCGCGCTGATCAATCATATCATGTGTTTCTGTTCAATGTTAGAATCAGCACTGATTTTTCACCTCGCATACCAATCAAAGCTGATGTTCCACAAGGAAGTATCCTTGGTCCAATCCTCTGCCTCTGCACTTCTGAAATATTTACACAACCAAACAGACAACTCACAGCCTACGCCGACGACACCGAAATTTGCACACCCTATCCTTGCCGTTGCCAGGCATTCCAACCTACCTACTGGTAATTACCTCATTACCTACGGTTCACGCGATGGCGGATCAGGCCGAACGAGTAAAAGGCCAGCTCAAACGTCCGACCTGTGAGCATAAACAATAAGGTAATAATACCACGATCCGACCAAATCCGCTACTTTAGGTTTTAGGTAGCAGACTTACATGGAACACAAAGACAAGATTAAAAAGACAAGACCATAACAAAATGTATGGACTGTCCAGACACAATCGACCGAACTGTGAGATTGTCCCAGTCCTCCAACACCCAACGAATCCAGTACTTACAACCTAATTTTCTCCGCCGTATACTTAATTTCTATCCTCAATTCTCCCTTCTGAGATCTAAATGAAAAGGTCCACAAAGACCTTAACATCCCATTCATGAAGAATATGATCCCAGTACGCTTCTTAAATTCCACTCTTACCAACAAGCCTTAATAACTGTTGTTATCCTCCATGCCGTCTAAAACGATAATGGCCTCATGACCTCCTATCTTAACCCTCCTACCAAAATAAAAGGGAGTGACAGATCAGATTGTTATATACGTTTACCATTTGCTTAATGTAAATTTATTTTGTTCAGATAACAATAAATAAATTAAAATTTAAAGTTAAGGAAATGGAAGTGAGACCAGGTAATAAAACGTTTGAGGATAGTGGCAGTCATAGATTTGCTTCAATGTGCATCACCTCAAGTCGGAGATTTCTTCATTGAAATTCTTATCCAATAATCAGATAACAAAAGTTTCCAAATACAATCAATCATTACCTTCGATTATACTTTTGGAATGTAAAAATTTTATAAAGTTTGTCATTTCCCGCTTAAAAAAGTTAATAGTAATCAATATTTAGACCTTCGAGATTGTTCACTTTCCAATTCCATTTGTTGTTTCATTTTCCAAATTCCTTCTTAAGAATGAAAAGTCACTTTTTCATAAGAAGAACAAACGTATTATCCATTTTGAGAAGAATATTAAACATTTGGAAATGTCAAAGCTAATCGGATTTCGTATAAAAATATTAATGCCTGAAACGATTGCATTAAATGTAAGATAATATATACATATTCTGTCATACCTAGTTATACTAATAACCCAAATATAAATTATTTTATTTTGCATTTTATCCAGCCTGGAATATGTATAATAGAATATGGATAATATTCTAAATCGCTTCTATTTATAATACATTTGTGATCCAGCTGTGTCAAGTTCAATAAGCTAATTAAATTAAGTTGTTAACGAGTTTCATGGGGTTGGAGCTGTTCTGTATTATCAGTTTCTAACTGGGTGAAGGATATGTCAGCGACAAGTGATTCTGGTCGAGGGCCTGGGGCAACTGGCAGCTGTTCAGACCCTTTCTATGTTTCGATTAGTCAACACCTTTTCTTTGATCACTGTGAAAGAGGTCGATTCCCTTGTGGTCGGCGAATTGTCCAGAGCAGTCGCCACCGCAAGAAGAACACGTTCAATTTCCTTTTTTCACTGACGAACTTTGTTAACACTAACGTATATACAAATAATACACTTGATCTGTCTCAAATAACAAAACATTTAATTAACCCTGAAGAAAGGTAATCCTGCCCTTCAATGCTCCTTTGCTGTCTGAGAATACATATCTGTGCACCGTTTGATCCCTTTTTAAGTATTTCTTTCTCCTAGAGATTTAGCAAAGTCAAAATTAGGCCTTTTGCATGCTGTCCCCACTCCATGTTTCATTTTAGATTCAACTTAGCATCATTTGGCCACTTTATTAGTTTCTGGGTTTTTATTCTTCCTAGCATCTGCTAATTATTTTTATTTAGAACGGTCTCTGAAAATCTCTTAGGTCGTTTTCATTTTGTACAGACATGCAATCTTTGTCATTTATGAAATTCACTTTATACCTTCTTTTCCCAAGGATTTTGGCCTTCATACTAAATTACCATGTGTACCGGGGCAATAAATGCAAGGCAAATTGTTTCATTTGGTCAAGGGGCAATGCTTATGCTTTAAAGCTAAGCATGTAAACCTATCACATCAAATTAGTCTGTGAGTGCATCCAAAATTTCCAACAAGCGTGGAATTAAAATAACCTGATGATATCTTGGATACCAGAACATTCAGAAATTTTGGCTAACGAAAAGGCAATACTCACTGGACAGAGGAGCATCTCCAAACCATAGCCTGTACGTGGAATAGCAAAAACAAACACAGAACCCTCCATCACAGAAAGGAATGATATCAACGGCAGTCAATGACCTATTAGTTCTTAGTAGAAGGAGGAGTCCGTAGCAGAGAACTAAGGAACTAGCAATGTACAATAAGCCGGATGGTTGCAATGGTTGTAAATTAAAAAAATGCACTTCCTAGTATCTATCATCGTCGTCGTCGTCATATGAGACCGCAGATTTATTATGTTTTATACGTCTAGTATGTTATTTTTGTACTAATATCCCATGTTTTATCGATCCACAGAAAGGAAGGGTTTTTTTTTCATTGCCAACGGAACGCCGCTAAAATGGGACACCTATTCTCATTTTCCCCTTTGTTGAACATTGCGCACTGGGGAATGCAATTTAGCATTTAAGTTGAGCGTCTCGGCCTCCAGATTAAATATCCATCTTACCGTGTATAGGTCACCCCAGTATCTTGTTTCAAGTTCGCAGACTTTTTGGCCATCATCCTTTGATACACGGTAAATTTGCAACCGCTCTGAGACTGCATAGACCCATATATTCTGCGAATCACTCCAAGGCAGCCTTGGCGCATTCCCCAGTTTTGATTCTATGAGAGTATTAAACGGATGAGGACGTCCAACTTCATCGACAAATCCGCGCATGTACCCGTCCAGAATGTTCCGCCTAATTGACTCGATAGCCAGTACGTTTTGGGAGCACATTAGTGGCATTGATTCTATCCCACCTGCATAATTTATATGTAGGATTATGTGCAGACTTTGCTGATTTTTGCTTTGTCACATGCTTTTTTGAAGAATAGTGGGCTCAGCATCACATCCAAATATTGAAATTCATTTATATGTATATCAACACTGTCTGGCCCAAATGTCCATTGTTCTGCAACCGCTCGTCGGCCCCCAGTTATGGAAAATCATTTTGGACTTTCCCATGTTTACACGACTCCACTTGCAGTATTGCTCGAGCACTAGATCATCCGCATATATTACTAATTTAATGTTAGTGCCTCCAAACTTGACTCCACATTGTAACTATTTGTCTAAGGCAATGATATACAGGGAAAACAGAAACGGACTCAGTGGGTCGCCGTGTTTTACTCCTGCTCACTTCTATCATTTAAGTATTTTCAGTCCAGATTGTCGCTGTCATGTCAGTGTACAATTGCTTCAATGGTGAATGATGGTATCGACGAAACCCGTTCTGACTCTCTGATAGAAAAATCTCCTTTTCCACTAATTTTTTAATCTGTTGGTTAAAAGGTAAAAAAGCTTCCCACCTGCTGCTTAAAAATATTCGCAACTAATAATTTATTTATAATAGAACCTTTTTAATAAACCAGCTAGTCTGTTTCAGTTTCAGAAATTTTCCATGTGATTATCTTAGATGTAACAAAAAACCTTGGACCATTGTCATGAACGATTCCCCGAGGTCTTTTGCAAAAAGAAAGTCAACTCTAAGCCATTTTTAAAGCTCGCCCGGCTCTTTGTGTCGATCGATTTTAAGGTGAAATTATGAATCGACAATTCTTACCGAACTTCTTTTAAGATTTGCAATAAATTGATGAAGAAACGAAAACCAACGGGTACAAAACAGTGGCACAAACGCAATAAAAATTCTAAGGAAAATATAAAAAAACTGGAGCTTAAAATCACAATTGACCACAAAGCCACAGAACATATTCCGAGGTGTTGTTGACTGTAAGTATGGATTTCATTCCACCGAGGTTACGGTGGCAAAGTCATTTGAACCACAATGACTACAGTTTGTAAACTCGTTTGCTTTTAAATTCATCACTACACGAATGACTCCGCTTGTGGTTGACCATCTTCCATCGTTCTACATGAAGTACATTAGTATCGTACGCTCGGCCATATTATTCACACGGCTCCTCATATCAACTAAAGCTCTTCCTGTCAATAATATTTCGGTCTTTTTCGTTTATAACAGTATTTCATTATAAAAATACAGGCTGTTTTTGAAACACTTACTTTTAACCGCTTCTTTCTATTTCATCTACATACATTAAAGATAGAAAGTCCGCCAAAATTTTTGGCTGGTTGCACTAAGATAAGAATCGTATTTGGTTCAATGTACTCTTCTTCCAAAGAAAAACCATTTTATACAGATGCTCCGATTAGAAAATTCAACTTTCACTGACGGCAGGTCTGCTTTTTATTTAGCATGGACTAGTATTATTATTAAAGTGGAGTTATCCACTGCTACAGTTTCCGTAGGATGAGTGGTCAAACAATTACAAGGTCAACGAATGTAACTCATAATAATTCGAGAGATCCTCTCACTGCATCTCTTTATCCTTATGGAATAAGCCCCCTTCCGTTCCTATATCCAAACAACCGTCGGTTCAATGTTCCTCACAGTTTGCACACTTTTTATGGTATATTAAAGATTTTGTCTGCTGGGTTTTGCAAAAAAATATGCAACTTCGTTTACTATGAGAGAGTTAAGATTTCGACCCCTTGAGATTTTCAAATCATCTACTGAAATGCTACATCATATGAAAACCAGAAAAATTCGCCCGATGGTTGGAGGACGCCAATTTACTATCTTTAGGGATCAAAAACCATTTGAGAGTTTGTACAGACAAATGTGCCACCCGATTTCATATTGCAGTTTACGACCGACATTAGATTGCGACAGCACAATCAAAGGACACTGGGCTTGAACAACTAATTTCTGGTAAGAACACCCCCTGACTACAGCAGGTCGCTTTGTTCGGCACAGCCCCCACACTTTGGTGGGACATATCTACACCGTTTTTTAGATTTTCTGGCTGTACCACTCTCGCGCACTCTTTACGATCAGATCTAATGTCAGACTAGTTGCCGCTAAATATTGGGTTGTCCGGACAATAACGAGGTTTCCACGTTTTCGCTCAATTACCCTTCTATATAATAAATTGTTTTCCATATGATGATTCTTTTATATGAATGTCCACAATTTTTGTAATCCTCCTCGAAACTAACATGTTGCCTCAGTAGCATTTCGTTACTTGGGAATTATGCACTCTTTACTAACATTTCAACTCGTGATTTCGTTCTACGAGTCGGCACGTTGCCCAAACGACCAGTAACATTAATGAATTCTGGAGCGGAGGCAGTGTGAGTGAGAGGACCGTTCAGATATGATTTCAAAAATGTTAGGAGGGAAAGTTTATGGTAAAGACAAAAAAGGAGATGGAGGATTTTTTCCTAGATGATGATGTTCTGCGAGCTTTGGCTGAAGAAAATCCCAGTACAACTATACGAGAACTTGCAGAGAAACTTTCAGTTAGCAAATCGAGAGTTGCTGACCACTTTAAGGTTGGAAAGGAGACCCCTCGAAAATTGGGTTCCTCATAACGACCGTAAAAATCGTAGGTATGAAGTCTGAACAACACTTCTTTGCCGAAACGGAAATTAAACATTTCTGGATAGAATTATTTATTTGTGATGAAAAGTGAAATAGAATTCTCTGCGATAAAAGCAGACGTTCTGGGCAGTGGCTCAACACACTATTTTTTCCAAAGCTCACAACTCAAGAAAGTAATGGTGACTCTTTGGTGGGCTTCATTGGGTCTGATTTATTATGGTCTTGAATCCTGCCAAAACAATCACTGCCGAAATGTATTACTCTCAAATTGAAGCAATTCACCAAGTTTATCTCCGAGTCGATGGAGGTAGAGCTCAAGTGGTAGAGCCGAGGCGTGTCGAGCCGAAGATCGATGGTTCGAATCTCGCTCCTGCCATTGACTTTTTTTATCTCAACTAAAAAAAACTTTAATTAATTATAATGTATTAATTGGTCTTGCGGAGCACGGAATTAGGAAATTTGCCAAATAATGTTTAAAATCATGTATTTAATTATTTTTATTTTATAACCACAAACCTGCATTATTTTCCAGACGACCCAATAAATTTGGCCACCACCCACAAATATGTTTGGGTCTTTACGGTCGTAGGACTGCATTTCTACCAGCATAGCAGCCGACGACTGTAGCAGAAGCGTTGTACCGGAATTGGATTGCTCGTTTCCTGAGCTAGGCCACGGTAACGACCCATCGGGTAGACATTTTGAAGCTTAACTTTTTGCGGAATCCTCAAAACTATTCAGATTTAAACGAGAACAAAAGACGGTTGTTTGGAAAAAAATTCAATTTGTATAAGTATGTTGGGCATGTTCATTATTTAAACCTTATAGGAGAACTTGCGACTCGAGTTTTATTGAATACAAAACTATTTGAGTTTGCCAATAGCGTAACATCTAATTCGGCCTAAATGCAGAGAAAATATATTCCATCGGGGTTGTCTCGTATAACGAGGGGTCGGATGAGAGGTAGGAAAAGTAAATATTTCGTGAAATAAACAAACTGTTTATTCGCAGGTGATTGAAATACACTTCACACGAATTCTGAGCTAGTTCGATAGCAAGAAGTGCGTGTCTGAGAAGTGTGCTCTCCGAGGGTAAATGCATTAGCCAGACTTAGCGTCATAGAAGATTCATTTCAGACGGGTTTTAAGGAAACTGCGGCGCCGTTGCTGGAACATTGCTCATCTTGGCCCCTACAGGTAAACTTTAACATCTTGGTCTTGATGAATGAGTCAATGAGATTTAACTTGAACATAATGTCTATAAGTCTAATTTCCGTCGTTGGCAAATTATAAGTTATAAGTCTACGTCATCATCCCTGTAGAATATAAGATAATTTTCACTTAACTCACTCCAGATAAAAGAAAACAAGTCGTTGGAGGTCAGGTCAGTAATGTGGATGGGATAAGACGAGAAGACCATGTTTCCGTAGTTTATATGATGCTAGTTTTGAGACATAATGTTTTACATTGTTATTAAGGAGAATGGGACTTTTTCGACTGACCAATGCTGGCCGCTGAGGATGTCATTTTTGGTGCGAAGTATATTCCCAGGGATATCGTCCTCGAGAGGTAGAGCGATCTTACCCGAGAAAAAGGACGCTTACTGTATTGCTATGCTTGATTGTAAGAGATGGAGCTTACAATCAGATTAATTGCACAGCACACAGTTTTTATGCTAGGTGAACATTGTCGGCATGGGTCATAGGTCATGAAGGAAGTGAATCAATGAATACTCTCCTGATGAATCCTTGTTTATAACCTCCTACTGATGTCACTGTCATTGACTCATTCCCTTATGTTTTCACTCTTTCAACTCTCCATTTCAGCCCTATCACTGACTGACTCCCTCTGATCTGGCGCACGGATCACTGCTGCTATGAACGTGACCGCGAATGGCAAGATTTCCCTTCTGAGCATTGGATAAAGCGACTCTTTACGAAACTGGAGGATGGTGCAGGATGGTCTGTGACTTCAAACTCTGTTCACTGGTCAAGGAATAATTATCAGGTTTGGGCAAAGAGGGTTCTAATGAAAGTTTCCTCGATTGAATAATTTTCTCTTGGGGATGTGATTTTTGACTGATTAATCAAGTTTTGAATTTTTTTACTAAATTTTCAAGGTATAACGAGTACGTGGAACCGTCAGAACATGAAGTGCATCATATATTTGGAGATCCCAAAGCTTTTTATGACATCTCCCTTACTATTGTTACTACTATTGTTGCAGTTTACTATTATTATTATAGCAATTGAGAAATAAAAGCCAGAGGAATAAAACGACTAGGAACACTTTCATAGAGGAACGCAGGTAGACTTATTTCGATATCCAGGGGGCGCTTAAGGCTTTAGCCTCATGCGAGGTAAAAGTAAAAGCGTATGGAATTTGATGAAATCCGTGGCAGATGTCAGTGCAACCAATGACCGGATCGTTCCATGGGTCTATTGGCCGTCGGGGCATAGAGGCAATGAGAGGACGCATATGTTTGCAAATAAGAAGACAATATGAATTCTCTAAGCCCGAACCCTATTGTGGTCCAGCACCATGCCACAAAAAAGGATGCATCGAAAAATGGATCCTTAATAAGTCGAAAACCTGGTGGAACAATACCCCATGCATGAGGCACGCGAAGAGATTTATAAAAGAACCATCCGCAAGACTTACAGGAGGCACATTCACCGGATAAGAATTCAGACAGAAGAAACACTGTGCAGATACTGCCAGGAAGAAGATATCGTAGAACAAGTTTTATTTCTATGAGAGTTTATGTACATGTAGATAGATGCCTGCAACTAGAAGTGAACTCATGCTGGTCGTACATTAAAGAGCAAGGCTATGGAGCTCAATTACAAACCTGAAGCTAGCCAGTCATTTAGAAAATTAGCACAATAGATCTATTCAAGTCGAGGCGCAAAAGACTTTGTGGCCAACCCTATTATCCCTATCCCTATTCATAAACGTTGCCCAATGTGTTGAGTGTTCTGGATGTTACCGTGCCGTGTGGTTCCGTGGTGAAGGGGAGGCGATTCATAGAAAAAGAATTTAGTGGCCGTCAATGACGTTTTGTAATTCTTTCGTGTGTGCTCTATAGTGTCGATCGTTGGCCTGATGGCTCGACCACTGCCTGTAATGAACGTAAAATATTGAAAACTCGATTTGACTAAAGTTGGAGTCTTACGATGGGTTGCTGTCTATGTTCACTATCTAATGGATCTTTGTGAATATTACTTGGAACGGCAGAATTCGAATGGAAGGAAAGTCGAAATGACAGAGGAGTGTGAAAACTCGTAGTGGTAACAAAACAGTCGGCGGTGGCTGTTGAACGTTTCTTTTGTGATTCTTTCACGATAAAAACCTTTTCAGACGCGTGCGCCCCAACCCTGGGGAGGACCTGGAAGTAATTCATTGCCGCCCTCCCCTCTGAGACTATTCACGACGGCTATTTTTGGTTCTTGCTAATTAATAAGTGGCAATATTTTAAAGATCCGGGAAAACATTTCTAGGCGTATTAATTAGGTCGGGAAGCCATTTTTCTCGTAAAACGACCTTTTACGGAAGAAAATTATCGACGGGTGAATTTTACCTAGTGGGTTTAACACGATTATTGGTTACATTCGACATATTAAAAGCATAACGCTTCCATTAACCGGATACAACCAAAAGAGGTGAGCAATTACATACAAAACTACTTTAAGTACAATGTTGGAGTTAACTGCCAACGAGAACGTTTATTATACATTGTTCTACATTTTCTATTATTCTCATAAATAAGCGATTGAAGATGGTTAAATGGTCTTTCTCGTATAGCGGTTCGAATAAATTAAACAAAAATTTACATAATATTACATTCTCAACATAATACAGGTGGATAAATTTATTACTACTGGCAACCACGTTGATATGCTGCATTGAGAAGGAGGAAACAGCCAACAATGCCTTGGAATGTGAAGCAACAGCGCAATGGAGACATAACATAGGATCTCAAGAGGAGACCTTGGAAAAAGAACTGAAGCAATGACAGTCAATGGCCTACTTCTTAAATCAACAGGAAGAACTTCTTAACAGGTCATGTGGACTGAAACAAGGAACTAAGAAAGCACAGTGAGGCAAAAGTCTGCAGTTGTAGAGGAGGGCAAACCCACAGCTTCTCAGCATTAGGATTCATTTT
Source organism: Cimex hemipterus (assembly GCA_039619505.1). Lineage (NCBI taxonomy): Eukaryota > Metazoa > Arthropoda > Insecta > Hemiptera > Cimicidae > Cimex > Cimex hemipterus. The sequence continues at coordinate 3,049,663 of CM077101.1, read as the reverse complement.
AATATATGGATAGCATCATTCATCTATAATAAGGTGAAACGTACGAGTAAGGTTTGAAATATAACATTACGATTTAATAAATCAGGGTGTTAACCTTCAATTTTATCATATATACTATTAATAAACTGTTTGTATTTACAATCCCAAATAACTGGAGTTTATCTTCTTAAACCTGGTAGAAAAAAATTTGATAATTCCACGCCCCATATAGGTACAAAATCACCCCCCCCCCGACGGTATAATCATTTTGTAGGGTGAATGCATGTACGTGGATTAGCAAAAGTAATTCGGTAGAAGCTTTCGGAATATTAAAGTCTAAAAAGAGTAATTCTCCTCTCGTTCTATTACGTTTCGTTGGTGGGGGAGTGGAAAGAGGGAAAGCTTATTATCCGAAATCAATCGACTTTGGTCGGATACAAGAATAACTTTTAAGTGTTGGACCCAATTATATTACACTGTCAGCCATTTCATTTACAATTGACTATAATCAAACACAAAGCATGTAACCCCGAAAGTTATCGTGACTTTATCTCAACTACCACCTCATATTAAAATTAATTAATTAAAATACGTTATTTGGTAAAATAATGAATTTATTAAGCAAAACGAAGCATATCTTCACTAAAGCTCTCTGTGGCCATTTCGTTTGTCGCCGAGAATCGAATCCCGATTACACGACACCTGAAAACTGGCAAAAAGAGATTATTATTCTTTTTTTATACGATTATGCCAATCCAAGACATTATTGATTCTTGCCGTCAAATTAACCCCATCTTCAAAACAATAAAAAAATTAGGAGATACAAAATGTAAGAACGTAAACTTCATTTATATGTGCGGTGTTTAAAACTGTTGTTCCTGGGATTAGTAGGATATTATCGACGCTTCATCCAGAACTTCGTGGGGGGTCTTGCAGGACAGGTTACAAGCAGCTTTTAAGGAAGCCCGATCCTGGGCAGAGCTAGCATGGGCTAAGTGGACGAAAGCCCGGAACAAAGGGAGACAACCCAGAAGTTGGAAAAAAAGGTGTTACTGAATATTCCGGTAGCGAAACCAGGAGACTCCCCGTGGACCTGTTCCTACGTGGTTGAGGCTAGGCTTTACGCAGTCACCTTCCGAATCGTTTGTCGAGCCACAACCGGTATTACCCCACTCTACAAGCACAGCAAAAGAGAGTATTAGTTGCTGGGGCATGAAACAATTCCTTAAAGAATGGAATATGTCCCCCGGAGAGGCATGCAATCGAAGGAGTTTCTGAAGGAAGTCAAACTAAAAGAAGCGAAATGGTTATTCTCTAACTCTAGAAGGGGAATTAGGAGGCTGATAGCTATCCTAACGGGCCATTGCCCCTTGAGAAGACATCTCTTCAGAGTGGGAGCCCAGACCCCTTTTGCCTCTTCTGTGAAACAAAGGAACAAACGGCTTGACAATAACTTGCAGAATGTGATAGATATGCAAGGGAAAGATTTGAGACATTCGAAGGAGAGGACATAACCAAATCACTCTCCAAGATAAAATGGTCCAAAATCTTGGGGTTTGTGAATTTGTGAACAGTTCCAAAAGGTTTATGCAGGACTCGTGAGCCGACTAGGTCCCGGACCTTTCAGGGATGGGGTACGGGCCTACTTAGGCTATATACATATATTTCCTGCGGAACCTATCAAAGGATGGAAGGAGGTGGAGGCAACGCTCTTGCCGGACGGCGATGTATCAAAAGAACGACACCGGGTTTGGGAAGCAGAGCTCAAAGTCCTATTATGAGCAAACAGAGACGTGAGTCGGACTAGGAGGGCCTGTTTATGGGGATGGGTGCGAGCTCTATCGGAGTACTTCTTCTATAGGTCGGAGAGGGAGCCTGTTGGTGGAAGCGTCTCGGGAGGGCGGTAAGCGTGCTGACCAGAGAGAAGAGGAACTCGGAAGAGGTTATCGAGTGGAACAGTGGTGAGGAAGTAAGTGAAAGGAAGGATGCTTCTGAACATCCACAGCAAACCCGGATGTCAGACGCTATCAAAGGACAGCACATCAAGGGACATGAAGAAAAGCATCCGAGCAATAAAATAAAATATAAAATTTTCCTTTTAATACAAAATAAAGTGATATAATTTTAAAAGCAAATTATTATTCTATTTTTTCGAGGCGATAAAAAATTCAGCGTCACGTGTGGGATTCGAACCCACTACCTTCGGCTAAATTTGAACAAAATTAGTTTAATTTATTCACTGACATTAAAGAAGGTAAGTTTAAAATGTTTACAAATGTTAATTTTAAGTTAAAAAGGGGTAATTTGTCGGAAAACAATTGCACGTTCTTATTGTACAGCATGCTAAAACCAGTATAGTCAGTATAAACAGTACAGTCTAGTAGAAAAAAAAATTATATATGTAGTATTTAGTTAATTAATTATCGTGAGATACGAACTGTTGGTACGTACGGTTAGAAAACATTTTCCTTGTTGTGCCAACGTTTCGATCTTTAGTTTGATCATCTTCAGTGCCTGGGATTTCCAAACATTAATAACATTATACAAATACGTGTAAGATGTGAAAACGAATTTATACAATAATTCACATAAAATAGAAATTTTAGGTTTAATATACACATAATTACACTCACTTTGTAGTGTATATATAGTACGGCCAACCCAGGCTGGAAGCTGAAGTGAGTTGGATAGGGAAAAAAGCTTTGCCAAGAAAGTCCAACCTTAACCTAAAACCGAACTGTAGTAAAACCGGTAAAACATTTCAGGTGTTGACTGGGCATTGTTTACTTAACAGGTTTATAAAAATATTGGGACAGAACAGAACTGTGTAGTTCAATTAATTAAGTTTTTTATTTGAGATAAAAATAAAATTAAAATATAATAAAATAAATATAAAAAAGATGTCAGTGTCACGAGCGGGATTCGAACCCACGACCGTCGGCTAGATACCACTTGAGCTATGGTGACTTCGATCCACTCGGACACTGACTTCCCACCTCAACGAATTTTCCATCCTTTTTTACCATTTTTCAAATGCCGTGTGATCTATATGATTCTCGGCGGCAAATGAAGTGGCCATGGAGAGCCTTAGTGAAGTGTTCTTCATTTTAACCTATTAAATTCACTAGTTTTCGTGGTCCGCTTCACCAGTTAATTAAGGTTTTTATTTGAGATAAAACTCTTAGTTTAGATTAGTTTTCTAATTAGTAGTAGTTAGTACAGATTAGTTTTCTTGCTTTTTTAACCGCGAGAAATCCGGCAACGATGAGAATGTTGATGTGATCAATGTGCTTGAAGGCCGGTGGTTCAACGGAAGTGATAAATGATGGATCAAGCGTTGGATGGAGTTCGCATTTGACGGCAACAAACGCGTGGAAATCGTTTACACGCGGATCTCTCTCCCCGACTTTGCTTTCTAGCTTCACATATAATTCTGAAAAACTGTCAAGTACGATTTACATTATAATGGCAAAAATAATGAGAGTATGAATGTGATTATTAAAATAAATTTAGTGGCTTTATCGAACATACTGACGTGCTCGACCGTCAATCGTTTCCTCAACACATCATTTTCCAATTTGGAAAAATCTTGGACACAAAAGTTTTATATTCGCAATAGCAGAGTTCGTACCAACCCTCAGGGTGTTGGTGTTTTTGCAAAAACCCCATTTGTAAGTATGTCGGGTAAGAATCTAGCGGCCCTGCATTCGAACCCGGGATTTTTATCTTACAATGATGAGCGCCGTGTCAATGCATAAACCGTTGCGGTCACCGACGCACCCGCTGCTTAACTGGAATGTTTTTTTAACGTATCATCTTTATCCAAATGGATTTGGACATTTAACTGAGTTGTCTGTAATGTTCAAAAATACAGGTGTGGTACTTTTGTATATTGAAAAATTCTAATTGGTTTGGACAAGACCGTCTTACATAATACATATGAGTTACACATAATCCAGCGGCCCTGCATCCAAACCCAACACACCTACAAGTGGGCTTTTTTCTAAAACACTGGCACCTTAAGTGTTCATAGATGAAATATCCTTGAGAATTTTTTAATTGCAGTCAATTTCGTGCAATATTTTAGATAAAAACAAACTTTACAATTTTTAATTCTAAAATTATTAATTTTGTAATAACATTTCATGTAAATTTTAATTCGTTTTCAATAATCTTCTAGGAGCAGAATTTTTTTATATTTGAAAATGAAAAATGGTTAATTTGAGGGAAAAGCTGCGTATGGTGCTGCAGATCCTTTGGCCAGTTATTCTAGTTTTTCATTACTCACCTTTGGGTCTTGGCAAACAAGATATTTTAAATTATTTTTAACTCCAAATTATTCTACTTGGATTTCAAATTGATTTTTTATTTAAAATTAACTTTTTTTTAAATTTAGAATTAACAATTTTTAATTTAACATTGTTCTACTTTACTTTTAAATTGACTCTTTTTAATGTAAAATTAACGTTTTTTAATTTAAAAAATTAACAATTTTTAACTTCGAATTATCCTACTTTACTTTTAAATTGACTCTTTTTGATGTAAAATTAACCCTTCCTATATTTACTGCCTGTGTAGTTTCGGTCGTGAAACAATAAAGTGTAGAATAAAAAGATGGAATGACGGAAGAATTCAGAACCGTTCTGAAAGAGCGGTGATTGAAAGCGAGGGCAGGCGGCCGGGAGATAATTAACCAGAAGGAAGTCTAGCTCGGTTCGATAAAGGTGGCCAACTGGAAGAGCAGATATCGGTGTAATTGCTCATTGAGAAATACGAACTATTGTTCCGCGGTTCGCGATTAATTCTTTCTAAAAAAATTACGATCTGCGCCGATTCGGTCAGACAAAAATTTTCACCCGACAGAAACGAAATCAAACCTCTTAGGTAAAAGTTCCGAGGTTTGCGTTACGCCGACGTGAGATGGCTAATGGCTAATTAACCTGATGGACTAAAGGGGTAATGAAAACAACTCTACGAGAACACTACTACGAGGGCTCCAGACCACAGGACAATTGGATGAGGTCTAACCAATTCAGCCACACAACAATAACAAATGAACCCATTCATAGAAAGTGGGACTGATTATACGATCACGGAATGATCTTTTGCTAGATCCTGTAAATTCTGAACATACTACAAAGTTTGAAATGAAATTATGAGATTAAATACAAAAATATGATCTACTGATAGAATCAAAACCAGTAAAGGTCGTCTGTTATAATCCGTGCAAGCAATCAAACTCATTAAGAAAATACAATTCTATATTTCAAGATGAAATATAGACAATCATGCTCGAGCCATAGAGAAAACCATATGAAAATTAATTATAATTAAAATGTAAATTGATATAAAATTAATTATAATTAAAATGTAAATTGATATAAAATTAATTATAAAAATACATGATTGCTTTTATAAGTTGAGAAGAAAATAATATCGATTTATTATTTATGTCGAAAAATAAAATATTTTTATTTATTTACTTCGACTATTATCTAATTTGCATACCACCAACTTTAATCTTCATATTTTAATCTGCTCAAAAATGACCAAAGATATTGGTAATTTGCTTTTATTCTGTTAATTTTGATTAAACTAGCCGATATATTCTTGTTAGTTGGATAAAACAAAATAAAAATACAAACTAAAATCAAACAAATGTTAATCCTCATTTTTAATAAAATATTTATTTAAGAATAGTAAACATGAAGAGAAGTGAGTGCAGCTTTGGAACACCTATGGAGAGAAAATCCTTATCAAATTAGTGGCATCCTTATTAACGGTATGCCTAACAGGTGCACAGAGGTTTTACCTACAAAGGACGTTACTCACTGTAATCAACTGTTTAAAAAAATTGTTTCTAATCAAACAAAACCTGCCTTAATTAAATAATCCTATTTAAATTTATATTAAAAGTAAATAAAAAGGGTAGGGAAACTAAATAAATTGGCTATATTCCTATTCATTTTGAGCAGTTTAAAATATCATATTAAAATTAAAAGCTTAAAATTATGTATAAAATCTAATGGTTCGATTTTTTAAATATAAAATATCTATTTTATAGGCTAATTGCTTTCTATTTTAATAAATCTCGAAATAATAGGAGAACCATTTGTTAATAGAAATGATAAATGATGGGGTGAGTGTGTGTTCAATACTTTCCAAAAGGATAGTTCCTACTCACAGTAAGTCGTTCTGTAACGATCCGGATTTCGAGCCTCTTAGCTCATCATCAGGTTGAAGGACTTCTACGTATGGCTGTACGTTAATTGGAACGTCGCGTTGGCTGAGGTATCAGCGGTTTCACTTTGGCAATGCATGTCGAGAGATGTGGTTGTAGAAGTCCTTCAACCTGATGATGAGCTAAGAAATCCGGTCGTTGCAGAACAACTTACTGTGAGTAGGAACTATCCTTTTGGAAAGTATTGAACCATTTGTTTGTTTAGTTAACTTCATAACAAATTAAAAGAGGAATCCTTTAGTTTTTTAATTTAATTTGTTATAATTTTTAATGTGCGGTGTTTAGTGAGCGTTAGCCAATGATTATTTGGAGATCGCGTGTTGCGGTCTGGTGTGACGTACGTTTCAGACAAATATTTTTTTTATCATGACAATGTTTCGATCTGTATTGAGATCATCTTCAGGTCTTGGGATTTAGAAACATAGTTTAAATTTTACAAATACATGTAGATTGTCGAAAAAAATTAATTTATACAATGCTAGAAATTTTAGAGTCAATCAAAGGATTTGTACTTACTCAAAGTGTTTATTTTCTGGTAGATTTGTCATTATTGTGTTTCGTGTTGAGAGTGCCAGTGAGATATTGCTGTTTTATGTTTATATACGTTGGATTTTGATGGGGTGGGGACAGAAAACATTTTTCTGATCGAAATGATGAAAACATTATTGTGTAGATCAACCTCTACACGGAAAACAAACACCTTCAGTGAGTGCAAATACTGAATTGAATCTAAAATTGCGAGCATTGTATAAATTCACTCTTTCATATCTTACATATATTTCTAAAATTTAAACAATGTTTACAAATCCCAGGCCCTGAAGATGATCTCAATAAAGATCGAAACGTTGGTATGCTAAATGCTTTCCTAAAACCCACGTCACACCAGACCGCATCTCACGATCTCCATATATGGTTTTCTAAAAGCCCAATTATTTTATATATAAAATCCTCTTAAATACAATATATACGGATTTTACTTTACAAGCTATATATTTCGTACACTCTTGTAATTTTTTCTAATGCTTTTACAAGCTAAAGAACCCAAACCAAAAACATCAAACATAAACTCCTCTATCCCATAATGAGTACACAAAAAACTATGTAAAATATATAATTATAGATGGTATATTTATTAAAACTATTACAAATCTAAAAATAATAATAAATCTAAAAAATATACAATTATAACTAGATAAAAACCTTAAAATCAATATATAATATAAGAAAACTATATACCGCTCAATGGCTTTTGAGAAAACACGTACAGGACATTTAATGATCTCAATTTGTATGAAACAACTGCTACTCGTACTACCTTCGAATGGGATGCAATCGCTCAATGGAGACATAACGTAGGATATTAAGACTACCCAGAGAAATGAGTTACAGCAATGAAAGTCGATTTAAGGACCGAGCCAATTGAGCTGAACAAAGTAACAATGAAAAATACAATAAGCCAGAATACTGAAGTGCAGAGGGTATAAAAAACACCCTAGCATGTATTTATACTTTTATAAACTTATCACACGGATTGGTCGAATTGATGACTTAACAACAGTAATGAAATCATTTAATTATTTTGTGAGGTTTTTCAGGTTATGAAAAAATTAGATTGATTGGAAAGTTCCTAACAAAATTTAAATTACTTTTTAACACATTCTGCTGTTTAAAACAAAATATGCACGAAAGAAGAGAAAACACCAGGCCATCGATGGCCTCTGCTGTTGGCCCATAAACTTCCCACTTTATTATTATTACTTTTTGACACAACAAAAAAGATCATGAATCGAGCGGCGCTCGCCGGAACAAATAAAAAAAAAGTGAAGCCAACGTGAGAAAGTGCCATTTTTAAAAGTGTTTTGATTACTTTTGTTGCTTTCTATTACCACTTATTTAACTTTTTTCCTACTATTTTCTGAATCGAAATAGCACATGCAAAGAAATACAGAACGGGGAGCGACGAGAGAGAAGACTTTTGTCAGAAATGCTTCGAAGAGAAAAAATTCTATTATACCTGATATTTAGACGATCGACCAACCCCCTGCGACCTACCCAGGATAGAAAGGTAGAACAAACTGATCGGTAAAGATCAAATTTCATATTAATTATTGGATTTGTTTCTCTTTATTCACCGTTTCCAAAATAAATCAATCTGTCCGCCCTTCACCAATTTTAACCTATATATAAGTGTTATGCTTTTTTTTATCCAAGTCCTGCACTTTGACTTTCAGGACAAATTGTGTGAGAATGCAGTTGTAGGAAAAATCTTGGATAAGCATTTCCTTCTGCGAAGTTGGACAAGAGTGAGCGTGATTGCAATGAGGTCAGTATTTATGAGTCTCTCCCTTGAGAACGAAGGTTTTCGTTTAAAATTTCCACAAACAAGAAGTTCTAATATAAATTCTCCCTGGATATGTTTAAGAAAATTTTTTAAAAAAAATTTAGTTTGATTGATAAAGATTGCGATGGTTTATTCTAAAACATTATTTTATCTTCTTTTGAAACTAGTTTTATTATTCTTTAATATAATAATAAAAATTTATATTATTTATATCTTGTCTCATTAAAGAAATTTTTATTAATAATATATGGTGTTGAAAATGTGGGCAAATAATAGGATCCAGTGTACGAACAGAGTATGTAGGTTTATTGTACGCTAATAATAATTGCAGCTAATAATGAATTTGAAAATGACTCAATGATTAGTCAAAAATGCAAATGGAATGGGTTATTTCAGACGTTCCAGTTGGAATTATGGTAAAATGCGGTTACACTAGAATATTTTCTTTGACCCGTGAAGTGATCGGATCAGGGAAGAATTTGTTTTTTGAAGTGCTCCCAAGAGCTGCTCGTCATGTGGCGTCGGAGCACTCGAAGAAATCTGTGTTGTGCTCGGCAAGCCCTTTCACCGATAACGGCCCTCAAGGTGACCCGGATCCATTGTGCCCGGGACCCTTAGACCCTTCGGCAAAGAAGGTTAAAATTAAAGTCACGGATTGATTTTAGAAAAGAGGGAAAGGAAGGGAGGATGAAATTTTTATTCGGATAATCTTTATTTTTTCAAGGGTTGTCCGGGGGTCAATGTGAAGAGCGCTTTTTATAAACTTCTTACTTCTATATCAACTGTTATAATTAATATTATTATCGGCAAAAACTGTCTGGCATGAAACGGTAATTGTTCAAAGCTTAACAAGTTCGCAAATAGATCAAGAACCCATCAACGGAAGACTCACTAGAACTTCTTACGGTTAGTCCTGAAAATGAATTTAAAAAAAATAACAAAAAACAATCATACCACTAACGTCTAGCTTAAAAGTAGGCGACTGGCGGACAGATGAAATGACTTGGGACCAGCTGAACACAACAGCCAATTGCTAACATGGAGATGAAATCCCAACAAAAACCTAGCCATGAAAAAATGGCCAAGTTCCAAATCCCCTCTAAATAATTATCCAATCAATGTAATGATATCTACACTGTAGCCGTCTTTTTTTAATCGATAATCTGAGAGAACTAAAAAGAAAAGAAAAAAGTTATAGACTCCTTCTCAAAAAAGTCATCCTCTCTCATTTCACCCCTTCTTTTATTGGCAACATATTTCATTTATTTTTATTGGTTGCCAGGAAGCTTCACTTCTCAATGAGGAGTAAAACATCAGGACCATGTTTCAAAATCATAGAAAAGAAAAACTTCCAGACTCCTCATGCCCTTTTTTCAAGGTTAGGTTTTTTGGAATTTCATACGTTTTGTCGATTCACATCGTGGTCGTCGTCTCGGTTTTTTCTAGGCAGAGGAACAATCGCACATTTTCCTCGGCCTCTGCTGCGGTGCTGAGAGATCGGCCCCTTGAGCGTTATCAGTTGTATTTATATATGTTTTATTAACAAGTAGGTATTTTCAATTAATTAGCTGGCACAGGTCATAGACGTGTTTAAAATTAATTATTTATACTTTTCGTTTTCATTAAACACGAGTTATAAAAATAAAAAATTCACTCCCGGGGTCGTTCAGGCCACCAAAACCACCAGTTCTAATCAAGCAATTGAACGCGCAAATATTTGAACATGAAACGTTGTAATGAAAAGTAATTTTTTATTAAATCGACCGTTGCGCATGACTTCACTTATTTAGAACTACATTCCCTTCCCTAAAGAGACCCAAGATTTAGGAAACTTGCAATGTTCAGATTTTTTAATTTAAATTGTGATTAATAATCATGGAGTCAGGGGGCCGCGGTAGTCGAGTGGTTAACGCGTCAGACATTCGGCTAGTAGATTCCGCGGACGTGGGTTCGATCCCCACCGACGCCTCTGTAATTTTTCTGACGCCAAAGGGGGTCGGTGGACGCCATTGAAAGAAATTGGCACGGCACTCATCCATGAAAGGGGCGCGTCCGGATCTCAGCGAGTCTGAATTTGGTCCCAACTCCCTTCAAAAATGAGTTTCTTCGATAGAAGAGCAAACCAAGGATAAAAAAGAAGCCAGGGATAAAGTATAATAAGCTATACAGTTGCAGTGCTCAGGAGGGACTCCTCTCCAGTCCCTGGTATACATTGTAAAAAAAATTAATAAATAAAAATTTATATGGTCACCTAAAAGCACAATTAAATTATGTAATTTATGTTTAAAAACTACGCAAATATATATATATATATATATATATATATAAATTTTGCTTTACATGCTTATATTTCATACCATCTTCTACATTTTTTCAATGATTTAAAGAAGAGATTAATTTAACTGAATTTAGAAAGGAAATTTAAAATTAAACTGGGATCATTTAAAATTAAGCCGGGATACTTTGAAATTTAAAAATGTTAATTTTAAGTTAGAAAGGATAATTGGAAATTAAAAAGGGTTAATTACAAATAAAAAACGTTAATTTGAAATGAAAAAATGGCAAAGTTAATCAGAAGGAAACAGACTATAGTTTAACTATAACTTAGTATACATGGTATTAGTAGTATATGATATAGTATATATAGTGCAGTATATATAGTCTAGTATATTGTGTAGTATATATTTTTTATTAGTTTAATTTTGTAAGTTTATTTTACTTTTACTATAGTTTAGTATATGTAGTATAGTTGGTAGTATATCATAAAGTATAGTATATATAGTATAGTATATTGTATACCATAGTATATAATAAAAAATTTTGTGCACTAATTTTTACTAGATTTTAAGAAGATTATATAAAAAATATGTTTTCATTCTTTTATTATAACATTTCCTAAGATAATTGTTATTTCAATTTCACCAGCCCATATAAATAGATGGTTAGCTAGATCTCTGTAATGTCAAAGTTTTTTGTGAAAATACCTGGTGTGACGTACTGCAGGTAGCACCATAGTTAAGGGTGCTCTGATAGGTCGAGTTGAGAATCTTCTTGTGCGCTGAAGCGTGAGCGCGAAACGCCGACACGCTCAACTTCATTCTAAAAACATAAGTGGGAAATTAGGCTGGTCGCACACTAGTTAACAACACACAACATGCGATAAATAATTTATCTGTGGGCAAACATTGAGATTGCACTTTTAGCACTAACATTCTATTTCATCCTTGTTTATTCCTATTGTCATTTATTTTAAATGTAATAACTTTGAAGTCGACAGTTGGCGCGACCCGGGAGGGTCGACACACGTGCTCTTAATCGATAACTTGAATTAGTCTTCGTTTAAAGCATCACGAAGACGGTTTTCTATAAATTGTTTCTGATCTGCCTAGGAACTCACTATCTTCACTTTAAAAAAACTTTAACCTAAGTATTTATTTTTTTTTTCTAATAGATAAAAAATTACACACCAATTGGTGAGTTCCTTCAAAGAGACAGATAGACGGGGGAAAATATCCAGTTGTACAATTCAACCGTTTAAAAATAAAGACAAAATCCGATTCTCCAGTAAGGACGAAAATAAAGACAACTCAAAGGAATCGGTGCACCTAGAAAGATGATCAATAACGATCGTACGACATGAGATCTATGAATTGTTAATGCCCTCTCAATTTACCTTTTACTTAATTGTCCTTCAGTCGGGTCGTGAATATTTCACCTATCCTTTCCATAGTACAACGCACGAAATGTGAAAACTCGTTCGACTTATCGATTCCAGCCGATGAAAATCTAAAAATAGATCGCGACATCTGACCTATCTTCGAGATATTTAGAGATGTTGTTTCACCTTTGTGCCAGAGACGAAAATTAAGAATAAAAACATAACGATATACTTGAAATACTTAGAATAAATTAAATTCACCAAATATAATTTTCGCATCACCAATCGTTATTACGAACAATTCGAGCAGGTCGTCGTTCGAGGCTATACGGTTAGTTCCCATTTTAGGAAAGTATAAGTAAAGCTTGGGCAGTAGTTAGGATTGATTGTTAGCATGGTGTGGACTTTGAGAAGCTGGAACAGATCATCTAGTTGAAAAAAATAAATCTTGAGGTCATTGACGTTAGTATGGTAACTTGCTTCGTAGCAATTTATTAAAAAGATTATGGATTTGCAGAATTGGATCCGCCTGTAACCGCGTCCGTTCTGCATATGTCCATAGCGGTCACAGTAAAGACTTGTAGAGAGTTGGTTGTGTTTTGACCGTAAAAAAAAATTCACTCTTGAAGGACTTCGTAGTTGTCCAAGTTTGCTGTTAATTTGTTTGGAAAGTTCACGTTCAAGTTAGTCTGCTGACTAGGTGTAGTCCTATTATCTGCTTTAAGTGGATGTAGGTAGCTCCTTGCTATTAATATATAGCAGAGAGTTAGTTGAGATTAACTTGGTAAATAACTTAGCAGCTTTGACAATTAACGGAAGACTGGATTGAAAGGATTGGATCCAATATATACTCAATATCTTAGCGGAGTCACACAGTTCCGCCGCAAATGTTCACAGTGGTCGCAGTATTTTTTTTCGGAAGCAGTCCGTTCACTAAGGTCAAATTTCCGCCCTAACAGTTTTCATAGCTGCCCAAGTCTTCTGCTCGGTTGTTTTACATTGGTGGCAGTTTTTCCCCTTCATTGCATAACCTAAAATAGGGTCATTGCGTAGGGGTTTTCTCAGTCACTAGTAATCGGTACAAACGGTAGATCGTTGTGGGATGACAGGACTACTGTCAGTGAAGGACACGGTTGGAGGAGCAAGTGTGCGCCCTCGTATGACGCCTGGTCGGACAGTGTAATGGGGTAAGAAGAGGATCTAAAGCGAGGTAACCTGAGAGGCCTCTGTAAGCTGACGAACAGTCGCATCGAAGCTTCCGAAGTTCACATTTTTGTTCAGGAATGGTTTTGTTGCCTTAGAAGCTTTTGAAGGATTTGTCCAAAATATCCAAAGGTGAGTAAGTTTAGGTTTAGGAATCATCCTTAAACAAGAAAACTTTTAAAGGATGGAGAAGTAAGTACTGGATTGCAGCTAGTACATCTAAAACCTACTGCCTTTCCGGCAAGGTAAAGACTTTTCGTTCATAGCCAAGAAATTCATTTTGTGTTAAATTTTTCACATCCAAAATATTCTTAATATTTTGTTGTGAATAATATATTAATCTTGACAAACTTCATTAGTTTTGAATCTGTCTGTGTACAGATCTGTTGTTTTGTCGTTTGTTAAGGCTTTATAAGATGTTTTTCGAGTCAGTATGAGTTCTTTTCCAGCTTCTCCTTTTGTAGATGTTTCCAATAGAAGTAGGTTTGTCGATGTTTCGAAGGCAGTTGACTGAATCATAGAGATTGCCCGTGCAAAAACACAGATTCTAGAATATCATATTAATCTAAGAAATAGTTAACTTTTTTACATTTCATCTTTCCAAGTTCTTTTAACATTGTAGTGTTTTGTTAAGGTTTTGTTTAGTTTTAAAAAAAGACATTTTCCAGTTTTAAAGGGGACTTTTTTTCACAATTATCAGTAGGGCCTGAATTAATTAACGGAATACGTAATGCTCAGATGACTCGGAAAACAATGTACGATGGTTATTTTAAAATAACCAAATACTTTGAAAGTTTGAAGATTTAACAGGATTTTTTGCCATTTTCTGATTCGACCATTAAAGATGGAAGATACATGGTGAATTTCAAAATAGATTTTAAAGATGTACATTCGTGAGATGAAGTGAAAAATTATAAATATACGCAGAATTTTTTTGTCGGCTTATGAAAAGCACGAAAACATTTTCATGATGAGTCCACGTTAAATATATAAATAATTAAGCAATTTATGATCCACCAATAGCCGACTGGTTAAAAACAGCAACGAATCTCTAGTAAGCTTCCTTCGTTAATAGAATAGAAAATAACTAATAAAAAATATCGGATACGTGCCTGTATTTGCTGTTTTTCCCCTTAATTGGACTTAACAGTCGGAAAATATAAACGTCAGTTAGAACAATTGTACAATTTTTGGATACTTAAATCAATTTTCATGAGAGATTTGTTCATTGAACCATTAATTATATTGACACATAAATCGATTTTAGATATTTTAGTACAACAGTGTTTTAAAAATGGCACGCCTCCCCATCCCTAAACACCAGGCCGCTTGGAATGGGAAAAGGGAAAAGATTAGTGTGGGGGATGGGAGTTACGGAAGGTAGACGTACATGGACGCAGTTTAATCTCTTGGCCGAGAGGTACAACGTGTAAAAGAAAATTCCTCTATATATGCAATTTTTTTATATAAAATAATTCTTAGATGACTTTATGAAAATGAATTAAAATTAAAATGTATATCAAATTAAACAAAAATACAGGGTTACAATTTTAGAATTTAAAAAATTAAAGTTGGTTTTTATCTAATATATCACATGCAAATTAATCTCAAAAGTTTCGGAGTTATACCCTTTTTTCTAATTTTTAAACTTTCACGACCTTGCTTCAAATAAACAATCAATCATAACGTCAAAACTAAAAGGTTTTCGCAAATGCTTTGATACCATTGAAAACTACGTTAAATTTCCGATAAGAATTCATGATCAATATTAAATTTGTAAACCTTAGTGAGATATGTAGCGAGAACTTTGAAAAATAATATTTGTGTCAAAGTTGAAAAACTTACTATGGTGATTGTAAACTACTATTTCCAAACCTAGGGACTGCCAAATTTAAGAAAACGTACATCATTTAATATCCTTTTTAGTGGACCAATTTCCTTTTTAATTACTTTTTTCAAGCTGAAGGAATTGATGAAGGAACGGAAAAACCATGGTTGCTGGATTGGTAAAGTGGAAAGTTAAAAAAAAGAAATTTTGAATGAATTTATGAAACGTTTTTAATTTGGTTGAAACCGAAATAGTGCAAGTGCTTACTTATTTGCCAACACGACTGCAACTTTGATTAGAGAATTATTGTAGTATTATTCCCCGGAATAAAAGAGTTTTAAGATTCAAAAAGCTTTCAGTTTCTATGTGTGTTTTCTTGTTAGCACAATGACTCCTTTTTCTAATGCTTTAATCTTTTATTTTTACTTAAACTTAAATTAAAAACTGTCGAGTTACAATGGCTAACATTGGCTCTTTTTTGTACTCCGGAGGGTGGAGAGCATTTTAAATCAAAATTAAAAAACATTTAAATTCATTCAAAACTTCCTTAAGTTTTTTTAATTATTATTAATCCTTCCGCGTTACTAAACGGTCAATCACGATTTTTTCCTATACTTCATCAATTTCTTCATCTTTGAAAAAGTGATTAAAAAAGCAAAATACACTAGTAAAAAAGATATTAAATGGAGTAAGATTTCTGAAATTTGCTGGTCTCTAGGTTTCAAAATAGTAGTCGTGTCACGGTAGTTTTTTTAGCCAGAATTGTTACTAAAACGCTTATTTCACAAAGGTTTACAAGTTTAGTATTGATCACATGTTATTGAAAATTTAAAGTAGTTTTCAACGGTATCAACGGATTTGTCCAAATTTCTTTTAGTTTTGGAGTTATCATTGTTTGTGAAATCTGACAAAATCAGAAAAGAGGGATAACTCCGAAACTGTTGAGATTTGGACCATAGCAAACAAGGACTTTTTGGTTCCACTTTAAACGTAGAATCTACTGGCAAAGTTTGTAATACAAGTAGCGAACACCCTGTATATGTATATATTTATATTTAACTTTATAATACTTCATCTAAAAGTAAAAGAGAAATCCTTTATTTTTAAATTTAACTTTATATAATTTTAATTGTAAAACCGGTTTTATTAAAATTGAAATTACAAAATATACAATTGAATAGAAAATTGAAATTAAATATATCGAAACTCACACGCGCTTGCTTTATATAATTCTAGGTTGTAATATCTAAGTTTTCAAATATATTTAAAAAAAGGGTTAGCTTGAACATAACCAAGGTTAATTTGAAGTTAAAAGGTTGGTTTGACGGAAAACGTTATGTATTGTCCAATATGACATGGTTTTGCTAATAAGATTACTTTTTTACTTTTTACTCATTAGCTTTTATAAATCGTAAAGCCTTGAATTATTTAGGATAAATTCTATCACTTTTCATATTTGTTTACTCATCAATTTGGTTCTTTAGGTTGGTCTAATTATACAGTATTTCTGTGTAAATAACGTCCACCTCGTGTTTGTTATTTCGCCGTTCTTATAAATAAATAAACAGCAGGATTATCCTTTCGGCTTCAAAGGTTGACAGATGGATAATTAGAAGATTAGAGGGCCCAGCTCCGGGCCAACACTTACACCTAAGTTAAATATGTAATTTCGGATCTAACGCACGACTGATGCCACAGATGAATTGATATCGCTTATCCTGTGGCGTCCAACCAGTTTACAATAATTTTTCATATTTAGATAGTTTTATTTAGAACGCTACGTGCAACAAAGAATCACTAGCAATACTGTATCTATTGTTTACAATATGCATTTTAAAATTTAATCATTACCTATCATTTTGGGTGATCTGTCAAAGGCGTTTAAGGATTTGGCCTTCTTTAGCGCTGGGTCTTTATTGGAAGCGCGATTCATAGACCAGCCCAGAGAGATAGGTGGTCTAAAATGATCGGTAACGACCGTATTTCATGTCCATCACCCCACAGACAATGTGTTCCACACCAAATAACCGGCCATATGGAAAAGGTTTAAAATCTCATCTTACCTTCTTAATCGAAAATATAACGAATTACACAGTTTTAGTGTGTGTCTTGGTGATTTTCGTTCGTGCGAAGGTATCCGGTAGGTAAGTGAGTTCCACACTAGCGGACGGCTTGTTAATCTGGTCGTCGAGTGATGGACAGGTGATATGAAAGACTAGTCACGTCAACGAAAAATGCAAGTGCACACGGTCAATTCCAAAACTTTAAAATTTAGGAAATGCGGACATGTACTGTCTTCACATTGACTATCAAAAGGAAACGACTAATCCAAGCCTCATGTGGCTTTCATGACCCTACAATTCACCAGGCTAAATCTATTGAGGAAGCCTGTGTTTTAATTTGCATTTCCGGCATGTATAAATGCTTCGGTAAAGTCCGTAAACTTAGAATGTTCAACTACGGTTAAAATATTAACATACTATACTCTCGTATTAACTCCCTTGTTGCAGCAGTCATGCGGCAAAAAATCGATTAAAAAACAATTAACCATTTCACAGACCATATTGAAGCATAAAAGTGACAAGATGAAAAAACAACAAAACAAAAGAAGGGAATTGAGCGGTTCGCGTGGTTTAAACAAAACGATTGTTTCCGGTTTAGTCGGATGTAGAAAATCTAAAAAACCAAAAAATTCTGTCTACCACCGAAAATTCTTCAACATCCCTGACAGGCAGTAGTTTTTAGTTCTGCTCTCTACAACGCAGTACTTACTTCTCCGTCCTTCGGAAGTTTTTTTATTTAAGTATTCATAAACCTACTCATCAAGAAAGGAAGTACTATATCTAGGAAATCAAATACTATTCCGCAAAAACGTTTGGCCTCCGAAGTACCCACGGGACTGTTCACCAGGTTATTACATTTTAGAGGCCATCGCTACCCCTTAGAGCAATGGTGTATTTCTAGGTTTACTTCAACTCCATTGCAAGTTCTTTGTCACACAAAGATCCGCTTATATCTCCATTTGTCGTCCTAAAAAAGAGCACATCTGCTCCTCTACTATGCAAAATTTACACTGCTTACTTACTGACCTACTCAGAAACAATAACTGAGACCTTCGCTGGGAGCAATCCTTCTCTCAACGATCTACAGAGGGGTAAAACTCAGAGAGACTGTGTACCGATTACTGGTGACTGAGGAAACCTGTACACAATAAAGCCATTTTTGGTTATGCAATGAGGGGGAAGAAACTGCCACCTATATTATCTTCAAATGTAAAACAATTGTGGGTTCGACCGGCTATCCGTTATCCACACATGTACCTGTTCATATACAATAGTATAACGATTTTTTTCGAAGTCCCGATGAAGGCGATATATTCTACCGAAAGCTCGACAATAAAATAAATGTTGTTTCTGTCTACCTTTTGGAAAGAAAAATACAGTTACAAAAACATTGGATCCAATCCTTCCACTGCAAAGTCTGACAAATTGTCAAAGCTACTAAGTCACTTGCCAAGCTAATCGTAACTACCTATCTGCTGCATATCAATACCAAGGAACTGCCGACTTCTATTTAAATCGGATACTAAGAACTGCACCTAGTCGGTAGACTGAAATGGATTTTCATCACAACTAAGACAAGACTTGAGTGCCAGTTTCTTTTTTGTTTAACTGACCTCCAAAGGTGCAATCTTTAGACTCATTAAAAATATTGAAACATTTGACAAATAACGATAATTCCAAGTTGAAACGTGGAATAATTACTTTACATAAAGTCAGTATGTAAGGTCATGTTCGATCTGGTGCTATATCATCTCAAAATTTATTTTCGTTGTACTTTAAACTGTAGGTTTTAAAATAGAGAGTAGTTACTTGCTAACGTTTATTAATTAAGGACCTTGTGGAAAGGATAAGCTTGATTAAAGGATTGACGTATTCCTTTCTAATTGGCCTCATCCCTGATCCTTTTTTTATGTATAATGAAAAGTAAATAAATTTAAAAGTTCAATGTTTGAACGTAATCAGTACGAACGTTTCTCCAGTGATTGATGCACGATTATAGTTGAAATGTTCAATGATAAGTGGTCTGTCACCAATTTGAAACCGAATTGAATCGGGCTAATCAAGGGACGTCGACCGAGGTCTCTTCTGCATTAATTAACCCTTCACAATGCGATACCCGACATTTGGAATACCCAAATACTTTCAAATTGAAACTCCACGACCAGAAATCAATTATGGGTCAATGCGAAAAAATAAGACTTCATCAACATTGCATCTGTATGAATGACCCAGTTTGATATTGATTTTTATATTAATATAATATAATATTAATATATGTAATTAATAGTCTTAATTGACCGTAATAATTATTTTTATTAATTACACTTTTTAATCTAAAATCTTAGTTGAGTGCCACGAACGGGACTCGAACCCTCGACCTTCGTTCACTCACACGGCCCGCTGCTCTAAACCAGTTGACTTTATAGCTTTGAAGTCACGCTAGGTAGGTCCAAGACTTTAGATTAAAAGTATAAAGAATTAAAATTGATATTGGTACAAATGGAGCAAAATGCTGTTAATGGAAGTCTAATTTTGGACTTTCGTATTAGACCTGTATTTTGCTAAATTGAAAAGTGTATTTCAAGATTTTCTTGATATTTTTTTTTAGATTTTTTTATATTGAATTTTCGCTATTCATCTTTTCCTTTAAGACATATTGGTAAATCTATATTTCAATCAAACATGATCGTGGGTTTGACGCTTCCTTTCCCAGCCCGTGATAAATAGATCTCTTTCATACATTTCCTTCGATGAAGCAATGAAGGAATAGTTCTCAGCTTAAAAAATGACGTCCTCTCGCCACTCTGAACAGTGAATTTGAGAGAAAAACCATCGCTCACTACACCTGTTCAAAGGACGATTTTTAGGAAATCGATACGTTTCCGGAAGATTCAATTCAAAAATCCTTTAGTATGAAATTAATCGTGTTGGTATTTTTGTTCTAGTAATAGCAAAATGCAACAATCTATCAACCACGACACTAGCAGCTGTAAATATGATCAGGTTATACATTGGAATTGTCAAAGGTACTATTAAGGATCAACAAATCCCACGGTAGGAATAAAACAGCACAGATAATCATCTTCATGCCGGTGGGATATCTTTTATTAATATGAAAAGTTGCCTGTTTTAGGATTATAGGATTATATTCGACTCACCTCTTATATGAAATCGCCATTTTTGTACATTTCCGTTTGTTTGTATCCTGGTCGTTAAATTGTCACGATAGCTCAAGTGGTAGAGTAGCGGCGCATTTAGCCGGCAGTGGGTTCGATTCCCGCTCGTGACACTGACTTTTTTATTTCAGCCAAGACCTTACATGGAAAGAATAATTAAATGAAACAAGTAACTAGGTCAACTGACCACTAAAACGTAATAAATTGGATTAATAATTATTGTTTTAACGGCCATTTTATTGAAGACATATCAGAAAAGCTCGGCAAGGTCACACGAAAGAAAAAATTGTTTGCGATTATAGCAAGGTTATAGCTTGGAGCAGCAATGGATCGGGAAAAGAGTTGAACAAGCTTACTTAAATTGGAATTTATAAATTCAGCAGGATAGAACTCATAACATTGAATTTCCTTTTTCGCATAATGTTTCGGGTGGTCAATTGGATATTGCGAATAACACAAAATGTTTGGGTATTGAACTTCATTATAGCTTTCCTTTTGACTGTCACATGATGACTCTTCGTGTGTTAGGGATTGCAACTAGTTGTACACCAATCTTGATTCATAACAGCCTACTGTGCCCTATCTCACATGTAAGACTGGATTCTCACGAAAGAGTGTTGGCCTATTTCATAAAGTCTTCTTATTTCAAAAGAGAATTCTTTGGCTGAAATGTCGAGACGGCTGTTCCTTAAAGATTAAACAGCTTGCTAAGGGAATTTATACGAAAATATGCTATCCAAAATTTAAGAAGGAAAGAAGGAAAATCGTACCATCAGACATCATTCATTAATCATTCCGCCATCAACACATTCAAGCTAATAAGTATATTGACGCTAATACATACATTCACCCTCAACGCACACTAGGTGCAAAAAAATTATCATTAATATACAAAATAAAACGACCCTATTTTCCCCAAGAATCTGATCAGAGGACTCAAATAATCGCTGTCGTGCTCAAGAGTTTCTCATATCCGGAGGTTGATTAACTGAAGCTGGCCAGTGAGCGCAATACATCTACTGAAAAAAGGTTGGAAAAAGGGTTAATTTAGTTTAAACAAAGTTAATAGGGTTGAAAAAGGTTTAATTTGTCTGAAAAATGCTATATATAATTAATCTAATTGAGGATCGATAGGATACTCAAATATTCCACCATCGACCGTCTGACTCTACACATTACCACTAATAAACACATTATTTATCAATACACAATGAAACACAAGCACATCGATAAAGTATTGTATACTACAGTAAAACAGTCCTTTTTCCTCCAAAAATTGGAACAGGGGACCCAAATCATCGCTGCTGTGCTCAAGCGCATTGCTCATATCGGGTGGCATTCCTAAGAGCTCGTTGTGTGGAGCCAAGGAATTGCATCCTCCAAGTAGATGGCACACATCGAGCAAACTTTCTCTACGTACCGAACGCATACGCGGGCTTTATTATTAAAAGTCAGTGTGTAAACCCCACATGGTCCTTCTTTAATCGGGTGAGGATTAACCTACAACCAACGGCACCGGCGGAGTTAGAGTTCGACCAAAGAGAGGAATACACCGGATTTTTTCCCTTTATACATAATCAGTTTACCCTCCGTCCAGATTCGCCGAAAGGATCTCCTTTTCGTCCCAGTCTCCGTTCCACCGCAGATAGACCCACTTGTCGAGGGAATCGTTAACTTGCAGCCCACTTAATGAGCCAGGTTGATCTCTGTTGAAGTCTACTATGAGAAAAAAAACTGTTACTGACACGGAGATGGTACAGAACTCCCCACGACTGTTGGGAAGAGGCCAAGGGAAAGTTGGGCAATGGAGCCCATTCTACCACAGTTGCCAGGGACGATGAGACAAACGAATGGTCGATCATCACAAAGAGGAAGATGACTGATAATCTTTATTCCCTTACTCCAGTATTCCAGTACAGTAAATTAATACAATTTCTTTCGGGTAAAAAAACATACAAATGAGGAAGACTTCCATGTTCTTCCAACTTGTCTATGGATTTATTCGAGAGGAATGCATAATATGTTTCTTTCTTATAGAGGGCACATAAATTCACGTGTATTTGTCCGCGACACTTTCATTAAAACAAATTTATTTCGATTGTGCAACTTGGAAACGTCGCATTACATAATCTTCGCATGGCTGAGTAGCTTTTGAAAAAATTAGTTACAGTATCCAGTACAAAGTGAGCCAGACAAATAAATAAAAACCGACGTTTTGCTTAAATTATGTTACACGAATCAGGAGATTCCATATAATAATCATAACGGTAGAATATATAGATTAGTTTTATACTAGTAAGTACTAGGAAAAAACGGGTTTAACAAAAGAAATCTTTTACTGCCCAGCTTTTGATCATTATCACTGCCTTCATTAATAATGTTACTGAATTTAAACTAATTATAACACTTCAACAAATATGCTTTGCACCTCTAAAATATCGTAAAATCGCGATATTTTTTAACCTTAACTCACAGTTTTTTAAAATATTTATAGTAGTATAATTTGTTCCCAGAGATCCAATTTGCATTATTAATCATTATTAATCACTGTTTAACAATAAACATCATCGCCCAGTCCCCCCCCCCGCTCTTTTTTAAGTTTCCAGATAGGGTTAAAGACATACTGCAAGATCTCATTTTTCGTATTACCCACATGACACGTTAACAGTCGGAAATTGTTAGTGTAACCGTAAAAAAAGGGAAGCGGTGTTGTTTGAATTTGGAAGGAGTCAAGGAGTGATGGATTAGGGAGAGGATGGAGACTTAGTTTCGGAAAATTTCCACTAAAGAGAATTTTTTTCATCTGATAACACATAGCTGTCTATTTATGCTACTTAATACTTGATCCTACCTATATTAACGATAACGCCAAACTTAATCCTAACTGTAATCAGATCCCAGCCATAATACTTACCTTATCCAAAAAATTAGACTTTATGAACTTTACGGTAACATGAAATCGTTGGTTAAAAAGTGGTCATACAAAAAGCATATCCAGCCCAAAAGCATACACCGTGTAACCTGTTGCTGAGAGGCAGTGACACTACTTTTGTTCTCTCTCGTGAGATGTCATCTAAGAGATATGTTTTGGCTTCCATAACAGGGTATTTTCCTTCATTTAAGTTGTCACTTAAGCAAATATGTTAAAACATAAAAATTAATCTTCCGTACCTGTGTGTAGGTAACCGTCTGTAAACGGAGGTGTCCTCTAAAAAGAGATTTTCGTTTTCGTAGCAGTGTCCTTCTACATTATTTAGATTATTGCCTTAGTAGGTATTTTAAAACATTAAAAAATGAATCTTCCAAGCCGGTGCATCTGTAACCGTTCTGTAGGCCGAGATGTCCTCCAAGCAGAAGAGTCCAATATCTGAGGTATCACTGTTTTGTAAACGAAATCATTTTTCAAGGGTTGAACATAGTTAGAAAGGATAAATTAGACATCATTTGGGGAAGTCGAAATAGGAATTTTATTTAGATGTATCATAATAGTTTGTCCATTAAGTTAATTAATTAAGAAAAGCATTAATCAAGGCAACTCAAAAGAACTGAAGCAAAAAGTAAAATAAAGTGTTAATGATGCAAAATTTACAGACCTATTGCAATTATAGCTATTAAATATTTTGCCGACTGAACAGGTTGACCTGAAAGAGTTAAAAGGGTAAATATTCGATTATTAGGCGTTCTTAAGAAAATTAACTCGTGAAAACGAGCGTTTAACTTCCAAAGCATCTCCTTCTTTGCGTCATAACCAAATTTCCAAACTAAAGTAAACTATGATTTGTTGAAATCTTAACCGGTCTTGTTCGTGTTTTAACATTTTGTCTCTGAGATAATTATTTTTATTTGCATTCGTTCAGTCTACTGGCTAAGTGAAGCAATGCATTAGTCTTTTTTGGGAAAAGTACATCTTTGAAGCTTTGCATTATCTAGCCGATCTCAAAGCACAAGGCTGACCAGTTCCATCAATTCCAGCGAATTTGTTTACAGATGATGAGAGCAAGTTGATGTATTGGCCTAATAACGGATTTTATCGGCTCTTCTTGTTGGTTGGTGATGAAGATATTGGGCTAGGGCGATGGGATGAGGGTTTTATAGAGGCCTTTGTACCGATTTCAAGCAGTTTCGCGGACAAATGGGATCTGAGGTTCTGCGTGGATAGTAACTTTTGATACCAAGTAGGGAGGTTGGGCGATGGTACGAAGGATTTCAGACTGGAGTGGATTATTCTGATATTAGACATTTACGATTTTTGGCTGGTGGTAGTGGAATCGCGATATACATGAAATAATAGATACGGAGAAGGACGAAGATTATTTCCAGGGATTTGGTTTCATTAAGACTGATCCTTCATTTCTTGAACCATCCAAACAGGAGAGATAGTCCTGGAGAATCAAGACCAGTAGGTTTGTTGAAAGGCATTTTCGGGATTCATTCAATCTACTGTGTATAATGAAAAAAGTATAAGACCAAGGATGCTGCCTTGCCAAACACTCACGTCGGCATATTAAATAGGAGAGGAGTTGTTTGTTTGTTGTGAGGTGTTTAAATGTAGATATCGACTGAGCACGAATTGATGGGTTGGAATAGCACTGAAGCATGAACATCAAACAACATCAAATTAAAAATTAATTAAACTTATGCAATGAAAATTTACTTTAGGTGAACATTAGAGAGTTCTTATTAAGATGAATTCACAGTGGCTAGAAAAAAACTAAGCCCGTTGTTTCGTAACAAAAGCTGCATACAATTAAAAGTAAACATAAAGGTTGGCAGCCAGGATTTTCATATGATCTAGAATAAAACATTTCCTCGACGTTTACATACCCCCAGACGCCTTTTGGTCGCAACATTGGCCGGATTTTGTTGACACCTGAAACAAAAGTCCGACCTGTGGATAAAATTTGTCCAGACTCATCCTCATTCCCACCCAAAGCGCAGAACGCCAGAGAACATCTTTCTGCGTCAAAACGCTGCTCAAAACTAAAAGGACTGTCAACATTAAATTTGCGGTTTTTTTTCAGAGTTTTGGGATTCTTCGATCAGCGTTGACACACTTAAACGAAGTTTAATGAGACACAGTGGCATGTTTTAGTTTTGCTGAGAACATTTGTAATACTAATAATAAAAAGACATTTCTTACAGCATAGTGTGTAATGAACTGTAACAATTGACGTTATGTCCAAAAAAATTTGGAGGGTACATTTAGTAATTTACTTATTGTAGGATTTTAATTTACACAGCAGTTCATGAAAATTTATCTTCTTGAATCATAAAACGATAAGTTGCTATCCAGAACGGACACCCTTTAATTTGCATGCACGAATTATGTGTTTTACCGTAGAATTGGAAACAATTCGAATCGTCTTTGACAGTCATTGCTATCATAATTTTTTTATGTTTTGAAAGAAAAAGGCTGCCACATAGGAGACTAACCTACATAGTGTACAAGAAAAAAATATAAAAAAGCAGGACTAAATGTAAAACAAAACAAACACAATAGTAATCACTAGGGCTGTGAAATATATGCATTTGTATATTTTTCCTGGCTACCTAAAACATCAAGTTTTAACAAACTGTATTTCGAAGCATTTGAAATGAATTAGGCCATACAATCAAGCATTTTGATACGTGGGCCTCCAACCAGGGGCTGAAGATTTCAGAGGAAAAAAAGTGTAGCAATGTTTATATCTCGTAACAGGAATATTTCCTATCGGATCAAATTCGTCTAGGCCCTTACGACATTAAATTAGTTGATTATTACAAATTTCTTGGGGTGGTTCTAGACCGGAGAATGTTGTGGAAACCTCACATAAAATACGTCGAAGGAAAGTGTGAGCAGGCTTTAAATATATTAAGGTGCGTGGTGAAGGTAAAATATGGAGCCTACCCCGATACCCTACTACTATTTAAATCTTTGCTTCTTTGACGTATGGATCTGGTTTTTTTTCTATGGAAATACAGCGAAATCACACCTTAACCGGCGGGATTATATCTTTTTAGAGGCTTGCGGTGTTGCATTGGAGCAATGCAGTCTACTCCAACTCCTCGTTGAATCTAATGTAGAGCCTCTTCACCGAAGAAGAGAACGGCTATAAATTTCCGCTCTTCCCGTTCCAATAAAAATGGACACTTTGTTACAGGGTCCCTCAAGCCATGTTAAGTATATCATAAGCCTAACATTATCATTGAAAGAGAAGACGCACCAGAAGCCCCGGAAATCAGTGAAAGCTTGCTTTGTAACCGGGAAAAGACCTGACTCGATAGTTTTATACACCGATGGATCCAAATCCCCGAACGGTGTAGGTGCGGCTGTACTTGCCGTGAATTCGAATTATAGGCTCCTTATAAAACTACCTTCGGTTTGCTCGGTTTTTTCAACAGAAGCAATTGCACTAAGAGAAGGAATCAAATTTACAGAAAGTCAGATCCCGGAACGGGCGATTCTATGTTCTGACCGCCTTAATGTCCTCACTGCCCTTCAAAACTCCAACTGTCTCAAAGACTCCATCATCGTAAAAATAGAACAACGATTACACGACATAACTATATATAGTTCCCGCACGAAAGACTATCGGATGTTGGTTAAACTTACGACAGAAACGCTGTTAACAATGAATTGGCCAAAGAAGCCAAAGTCACAGGACTACAGCTTCATGAAATATCATCTCAAAACCTTCGTTCTCATGATAGACACGTTTTTAAAAAGAGGTGGCAAAAAGAGTATGCAAATTCCAAACTCACCAAAGGCAAATATTATGCAAATATACAATCGTCCCTGTAGACTGCGTCTTAATCATAACAGACTACCCCATCATCTCTATAAGATAGGAGTGAAAAATAGTGAATGTTGTGTGATGGCTCCAGTAGAGCCGACGCAGACCACAGTCTACTCGCATGCGCGCTTTGCTCCATAGGTAGAGAGAGGCTCTATGCCATTTTAATTTCGGAAAGAGTCCCACTTCCCACTGACATGGTCCAAGTTCTGAGATTAGCCGATTTTGACGTTTTATATGCCGTATACAATATTCTGACCAGCAAAGACCTGGACATTTAAAGAAAAGAAAGAAAGCAGTTGAGATTGGATGGGGTGTGTCGTTTGGGCACGGTATGGTGGAACGGGAACATGGTCACGTTTAGCCTCGGGTTGTATGGGAGATGTGTACTTTTCCATAGGTTTACAATTGTAAATGGTTGTTATCTACATCCTCCTAAACACCCAAAAAAAGAGATGAATCGCTGTATCTCCCTGGGCGGCTGTGCGGGGACGAAAAAAGAAGCAAAACGATGAATTTTATTAGCATGGCGGAAATTTTGAAGCATAAAATTCTCCGAAAAACAGTTTCCACCCATTCGTCCGTTTTCACATAATGAACAAGTTTGTATTCGTTCAGTTGCTGGTCGCTGCTCCACCGCTTTCGACAACTTTCAGTCTTCTTTGCTTTTAATAAAATAAATAGAGAAAGAAATATGTTTGTACCACTATAGATGTTTACATGGAATAGTTTAATTGGATTCATAGAAATATTTCGAGCTCAGTTCTCTTCTTTCCCTACCAGTATACTTCTCAGTTTTATCAACTACCCTGTCTCTCATCCATTTTCCCATTTTCCAACGTTAAACGTTATGTGTGTGTTGTGAACTGACTCCTCCTAAAACGCTTAAAGTCACCGCAAAGAAGAAATATCTTGTTCAAAAGTATATGCCTCAATTTTCAAGTGAGACTTTTCTTGGCTATGCAGACGTTTTATACTGAATTTGTTGTTGTAAACCTCCATCAATACGTTTTTGATAACGCAGCAAAACACAAGGATAGCCATGGTAGAAAGTCAAAGTTTAAACAAACCCTTGTAACACAAGCTCCCACAAGAACTGGATCTGGAAAGTCCGGTTTCGTTACCGATTTATGTCGTGTTTAGTTAGAGCTGACATACCCATCCCTGAATTCAGAGCTTTTTTTAGAATTTCACAGGGGAAACCATTCCAACGGAACCACTCTCAGGAAATCATGTTATGTAGAATGAAATACTCCAAAAAAAAGTCTTCATCGAAACTGGACCGATTTGGGTCTCCATGGATGAGTCGATGGATTTTAAAAATTTAACTTTTTTTAATGCGTTTTTCTTTTTTAATATTAGCATAGTGATGTTCCTCTTGCCACTGTTTCCAATTTCAATGCACATATTTGCAGTTTGAAATTGGCATTTTTTACCAAATATATATGTGCAGATTTGTCTTTTTTATTGCATACAAATTTCAGCCCTAGTAATGATGAATGGAAGAAAAGAATGAGGAATGTTCAGGAAAGAACGAAAACATATACAAAGAACAATTTATTTGAGGCAATTGTTGAATTTGGAAGAAATAAACGAAAAAAGAAGCATAACGAAGAATCTTATTAGCGTGGCGGAAATTTGAAGCATAAAATAGACAATGAAGAACAAAAAGATTGCCCCAAACAAGATAAGGCATGCGAAACACCTTCGGCTCGATACGACGGTGCTCTAATCAATTGAGCTATCGTGATTGCGGTATCCCGTGACACCAACTCATCATCTCCCGCAGTTTACATAAAAATTAGAAATAAATTGAAATCATTACTACGGGATGCTGTAGAGACAACTAGAAAGCATTTAATGTGATGATCGCAGAAGTACCTGCACTTCGTTAACAGCCCCGAGGCCACAGGAAAAATAAATGGCGCAGAATGTTGAATATAAAAGATAAATCTGATAAAAAGTGTAACACTGAAATCAACGTCATTAAAATTAACATAAAAGGTGGGCACATCATTCGCTGTTCAGATAAAAACTTCACAACAAAGTCAACCAATTGGGCGCCACTACTAAAAACACTAAAAGAGGAAGACCACACAGAAAACGGGAAAATGCTATCAGGAAATTCCGAAAGTTCTTTGTGTAAACAATAAAAGGAGATACCTGGAGGGGAAAACGCATTCGCTCTAAAATAGGGCCGGTGGCTCTTTCTTAGATAATTAACTATAATTACAAAATTATGTTCTAATACCAAACAAGTAAAGGCAAATATGGCCCACTTGCACTTTAATGCCAACGTTAATATATAGGGATCCAATTTGGTCAGTAACAAAAAAACACTTTATATTTGTCTTTTAGTTGGTCCTAGTTAACCAAAGTAATGATTAATTGATTGAAATATTTTTTATTTTAAAAAGAAAAGACACACTAATTACCTTTTGTATAGCACACGAAGTATAATGGCCTGGCTAATGCCGTCTGTCAAAGTAAAGATTTATAATAGATTTATGTTTATGTTGAAGAGTAGTAGTGCCACGGGCGGGACGGGAACCCACGTAATATAATTTTATCAGGGAGTTTTCGATGTTCTGGGTATAAAAAAATAAAAAACCGAGAAACCTGGAGGAAAGCGTAGGAAACCTCTAAACTAGTGGTTCTTTGTATAGATTTTATATATAATTAATCAATTATAATAATGTAACAAGATAATAAAAGTAGTGTTTGAATAAACTGTTAGATATGGTACAAATACTTGGGTTGTGGCATAAATTAGGTTGTAAGATGATTAGTTTATAATTATATATATTTTGAATAAAAGTAATATAGTAGGTTCATAAATGATTTAAAATATAATATATTATTTCTATTTTAGTATTATTATGTTAAAGATAGCAACTCCCCTGATGACCATGGAGTTTTGCCTGTAATTGGTAAAATAAATTGTAAAATGTATAGTATTATTGATAAATAAAAATATTTTAACTTTTTAAAAGGCTTTATGTATAGTGTGGTTAAAAATTAGTGTTCCGAGCGGGACTCGAACCCACTATTTATAATTTTGATGTAAAGTGCGGGAGATGAAGAGTTCGTGTCACGGGATACCGATGTCACGATAGCTCAAGTGGTTAGTCCCACTGGCTACCCTAATTTTTCACCACAACCACACGTTGCATAAAAATTATAAATCTACATTAATAATCCACTTTAATATTCCAATGATTAATTAGAACCAACTAAAATCCATATAGATTAAAAATATAAAAGAGAATTATATGTATATTGTACGTAAATAATCAAAATAAATGGCCATATTTGTTAATTAAAATTTTCTTTTTGATACAGATTTTGGCCCCTTCGTGGCTACGTAAAATACTTTTGCCCGATTTCAACCAACAAAAAACGTTTGACTTTTTTTGGAGTGCGCATTATTTATTTTATCTCCATAAAGCTGTGGAGCGACTGAGATCCGTCACACAAAGTTTCCGGTAATCTTTTGACCTCAGGTAGTAAAAAGTTTAGAAATTACTATTTTTTCGGCCACATGTAATATTACGAGTGTATTTAGTATTTTGTGTGTGGTGATTAGTGAATGTTAATCGATAATTATTTAGAAATCGTGCGATGCGGTCTGGTGTGATGTAGGTTTCAGAAAAACATTTGTAAAATATATTTTATTTTAGAAATACATTGATTGAATATATAAAAAATATATTTTGCATTGTATAAATTCACTTTTCCACATCCAATTGTTGTTAAATGTAAACAATGTTTGTAAATCCCAGGCCCTGAAGATGACCTCAATAAAGATCGAAACGTTGGAACGAGAAAGAAAATGTTTTTCTTAAACCTACATCACACCAGACCGAATCTCTCGATTTCTAAACAATTTTGCATTTTGTTAGTGTAAAAATAAACACTCCTCTATCAGGGGAGTTACCGAAGGAGAAACATCCCTGTATGACAACTTAAAAGTGCAAAACTGAACCGACGGTACCTATTACTTAAAAGACTGCAGGACAGCAGATCTAAACTTTCCCTCCACACAAAAGATGTATAAATAACTTAAAACGTTTCAACGAAACCTATCTTAATTTTAGCAGAATGCAGATGCTACAATCACGACTGCTTAGATCCATCGTCAATTACTTGTTCTATTTCCAGCCGGAGTGCCAGATCGACCTAACTGTCCTCTTTGTAAAAGAAATACGCAAAATCCAAGTTCGAAACATCCTTACGCAAAACAATTTTCCTCCAAATATCCTCGATGCCTGAAAAGACTGTAGTCCCGTAAACCGCTCGCAGAGAGTGTGAGTGATTAAATTCAATGTCGATGCTAGTTGTGTGTTTTTAGCTTTGGTTCTAACCGCATGTTCAAGCACTTACACCATTAAGGATCATTATAAAAGGACAAGTACATTGTGATTTAAATGAGGGACGGAAGTAGTCCTAACATCAATAGAAGTGGACGAAGGAGAGTGTTTTAAGGACGCTTCAAGGCTCGAGTGTTCTTCTTCACTCGGCTTAAGGCGGCACCCTCATAAATGACAGGCTGTTCGCCTCCGATAAAAGGATCCAGCCAACTTGCAAACTGATCGCCAGCCAATCTAGTTTCAACAACAGTTTTTATTTGGAACGGAACAATAATTTGAATAAGATGAGACGTTAGATTAGTACAATAACCTTAACGTACAGTTTATTTTATACAAAAAATTTCAAGCTCTGATTTATTATATTGTTCCTTGTATAAACCATTTTTTAGAAAAACAACATAAGCTCGGGTTTAGAAATTCAACTAAGTTTGAAAAATGCTGAAAATATTTACCAAATTTGAAATACATATATTTATGCTAAATTTCCGAAATTAAGCCTGAGATTATTATATTAACAGAACACTCTCTATTTAAAGAGATGACCTCATATAAAGTTAATGGTTTTGCAACCGTTTTTATTTATACAAGGAATTTTGATAGGACGAAACGATTCTGTACGTCGGACAATTCTTCTTGGCTACGGTAATGGGGTAATTGAAAACTTCATCCGTGGTACTCCATACGTTCAGTTATTCAGAAGATCTGGAGGCGAAAACCAATTCGTTTCTTCACTAACACGTCTATCAAAAGCGGTTCTCAATTCAATCAAGTAAATGCATATATCGAGGGGTAAAAATGTCAACATGAAAAAGCAAGTCATCATATATCGTCGATGACGAGCAAAAACTTGAATCCTGATGATTAACCTGTCATTTTCCCACTGATGTTCGTATAACCTATATTCTCGGCCGATAAAAAATGGCAAAGAAATTATAAGATTGGAAGAGTAATCAGTTAATACACTTATAAAGGCGAGATCACCGGCGATTTAGCCGTCTTAGAGGATTGTGAAAGGGTCGGGTGAAAGATGGGGGACGGTGAGATGAGGCAGACACACTCATAAAATTTTCCCGAACGTGGTCAACAGGATCGAGGCCAAGCATGTGCGCGTGGACCATTATATGGCCCAGTTGTTAACGGGTCATGGTGACTTCATGGCTAAGTTACATAGATTCGGCTTAAGCCCAACACCACTGTGCTCATGTGGAGAAGAAGAGACTGTTGAACACGTAACTTTCCGATGTGAGAGATACTGCGTATACCGGACGCGATGGCTATTTGAAATGAACAGGGACGTAGTAACTCTAAGCTCATTGCAAGCCATTGTAACTAGTCCAGCTGAATATAAAGC
Organism: Cimex hemipterus; assembly: GCA_039619505.1. Taxonomy (NCBI): domain Eukaryota; kingdom Metazoa; phylum Arthropoda; class Insecta; order Hemiptera; family Cimicidae; genus Cimex; species Cimex hemipterus. Next base: position 3,016,680 of record CM077101.1, on the reverse strand, counting down.
AACACAAAAGTTCTGGAAGGCTGTAATGAAGCAAAAGGGTTGGCCCATCTAAGAAACGGTTTTTCTCCCCTCTGCTCATTTCGTACCTAAGAGTGTTTGTGCAAGTGTTTTTTGTGCAAGTGTTTTTGTGCTAGTGTAATGTGAATCTACGAAGAAGCACCAGCCAAGTTAGCAACTATAACACTGTCATCATAAGAAGCAGATCCTGATACCTCCCCCACCTGAAATAATAAAAATTACATCCCTACGAGCCGCCTCCGCGAGGCCCATCCTGGACGCAGTCTACTGATGACTGCGACTAAGAGCTCGACAGGTGGGGTTGAGATGCGACCGTCAGACACAAAAGTCAGACCAAAAACAATAGAGAACAATAGAACAAAACGGAGAGAATGAGGAGTGTGATTTTTCTGACTCCTACGTTCGAACAGCTTCCGTCTATAATCAAAAAGCAAGACAAAGCAAGCCTAAGAAACTGTAAGGAGCCGACTACGGCTTTAGGCGCAGTTACAATACAAAGAAAGAAGGCAAGACGGTAGGTTTAGATAATTGTAATCTATCTTTTCTCGGTGTTACAGTCAAGCTTAACACAATTATTTTCAATCAAGTATATTTGTATATTGTATTTTAAATTTAATCCTTTGCCTGTGCGTTGATATATTTTTTATTAAGAAATGAGCTCAGTTCATAATCCATATGACAGTGAGTTATAATATATTTATAGAGGGCCTTATCGATTCTTTAGTTACATAACTGTTCCACTGACTCAGGGCCAGAAGTGTAAGGAATGAAACATGCGATTACGATGACCAATATCAACATAATGGAATTAATAAAGTCATTTAGAATAACTGGGTTTTTGGTTTCGCCTACTGCCATGTACTAGCTAAAGTTAAAATTTTCTTATTGCAATACTACAATCATTGAAACGTATTATCAGGTTAGATAATATGGATATTAACCATAGGCGAAAAATTCCACGAATATGTAATATCGCCTGATTTCTAAATATTAATCAAAGTTTCACGTTTTTTAACGTTTAATAATTGGGACTTTTTCTGAAAAAGTTTTAAAAAATGTAAATTGCTAAACAAAATGAAAAATAAAAACCGACAGATAACATTTGTTTTAATTTTATTTTAGATTTTAATTAACATTTCAGTATTGCGTAAATACTCCTTTTGCCTTAATTGTACCTCGAAAACGTCTCGGCATGCTTTCTACCGGTCTGAGAAGTGAGCCCATCCTACGCGAAGGGTCCTGTCAAGACGGTGGAGTGCATTAGGAGGTGATGGACGTGCTCTTATTCGTCTTTTGAGGTTATTCCATAAATGTTCTATGGGGTTCAAGGCTGGAGGAGGACGGGAGTTATCATGCATTAGAACAGGATTGTCGCTGATTTCATCGTAGACCACACATGATGCTCCAAAATTTCATCCACATAGCGAGCGTCCTTTTAAAACTATCCACGAACAACAGCCAACTGTTTGCAACTCTCCATCGAAATGGCTGTATTCTCGCGCAAATGCGATCCATCCAACTCTGTGTTCTGGTCAATTCTGGTCCTCTTAAATGGTGAAAAGCCATCAGTCCATACTAATTTAATCTTCTTGGAGTAGTGCGTTCAGAAACTTGGACACCTCGAATTTCCTGGAGCTGACGAATCGCTTGAACAACAGTAAGGTGCCGGTTTCGCAAAATTCTCAAACTCAAAAACGGTCATCTTGTGGTTCTGTTAAAAAGGGGGCGTCCAGAACTGAGCCATCTCTGGTAAAACCCAGTTCTTAGAAAACGTCTAACGGCCTTTCGCATTGTCGTGGGAACTCCGATGGCAATATATATAATATATATAAAATCCCATTCACTGAGAACAAATTGCTAAAATTCCTACAATAAAATATAGCAAAAAAGACACATGTGAACTAAGAGGGAAAGAGAAAAAAAAGTAAGAATCACTTGTGAATTGAAATAAATAAATAAAATAAGCCAGTAGACAGATTAGTAAGATTAGCTTGGAAACAGAAGTTAGGACAAACTTTTTAAGCTACACTTCTGTTATCGATTTCCTGAGCGGGCTTTTTAAAGATTAAGAGTTTTTAGAACTCTTCCCTTATCCAAAACTAATACACGCATAATATTATTATAAAGAAAACAATAATTTCGGGTTTCCGTTGCTAGTCTTTTGAATTCTGACCTGATTATCATTTGGTCACAAGTCATAAGTCAATTGGATATTGACATCCATGACATCAATTATTAACAGCAAATTTTTCCCCTTTTAATAAAAGGTTTTTCTAAATTGTGAAATAAGCGGAATCTTAGAAACTACGTGAAAATTAATTACAATCAAAATTAATAATCATATAAAATTACATAATATACAACATTCTATTAATTTGAAACATATTTATAAATTTCAATGTGGTAAAAAAAATTGTCGCCATCGAATAAAAAAATAATCCTTCCTTTTAATTTTAATTAATTTTTAGATGGTCTTTTATATAACAGCCCAATTACTTTATATAAAAAAATTCTCAAATATACAGGGATTTCAGGTTCACAAGCCTGTATTTCATACCAACTTACAAGTTTTTGAATGCTCTAAACTCTAAAGAAAGAATTGATTTAGAATTAAAAAGAGTTCATTTTACGTTAAAACGGTTCATTTATATTAAACCTTTACGGCCTAATTGTATATTGGTGCAAGATTAAACGTTAGCGAGAAATAAGGAGAGAAGATACAGAAGATTGGCGCCAAAAAAACCGGTGTTGACAATGCATAAGATTAAACATTGAAGTAAAAACACTGCGTCCGCAATAGACACACAATATTTCCTTCTAACTCTACGCAAAATTGCTGAAGTTAGCACTATTCTTCAGCACTGGGCATGAACAGGGCTAAATTATAAACTCAATATGAAAAAAATGTTTGGCAAATATATGAATAAATACAAAATGCAGTAGTAGGTGAAGAGCAATGTCGGAATACAAGATCGTAAGGTGTAGGTTTTAGACTGAGGCCGAAAAATCTGTGTTGCCAATACAGGGGCAGAAAATCAGATGGAAAAACACTGAACCAGCACAAAATGCATGAGATTAGCTAAGTTTTGGGAAATTTGGTGTGGTCCTGGGGTTCATTTTAAGTTAAAAAAGGTTAATTTCAAATTAAAAAGGGTTAATTAATCAATGCAGTTTTACGCTATGTATATGTATATAATCTTTGGATTGCCAAAAATATTTAAAAATTGTTTTAAATTACGGATTAATATTTAATTGCATTTCTTGGATATTATTTATGTCAATGTTTAAAACGGAAGAAAAAAAGTTTTGGAATAGAAATATCTTTTTCAACTATTGGGTTAATTTAATGTCAACATGATTAATTTAACATTTAAAAAGGATTAATTTGACAAGGAAAATCTATAACTCCACCAGCTTGAGGTAAGTCTGGCTTGACACAAAGTCCAGGAGTTCTAGTTCCAACTTTATGAACATCCATCAAATAACAATTGATGAAATTATTGAAAACGCTTTCGTACCATGAATTAGAATTTCTCTGTATTAAAGTTAAGAACTCATACAAACATTGACGGACTTTATGTTAAGTCTCACTCGGGTTTTACCACAAAACACAATGAGTCAAGCGTTTGTTTGAACAACGTTATGCGACTTTAAAAAAATTAAATTAATTGATCCAGAAGTACAGGACTGAATAGTGTCGAATTAGGGTGTTAATGAATATTATATAATCGGATTTCGGAGCCGGCCCGACAAAAGCGTCAGAGGTCGTACATCAAAACAGGGCTTTGCCTCAGACATTTTATGTGGGGAAAAAATAAAAGTTGAAGGCAGAAGACGAATTGATCTCTACTCCGGAGTGAGGGCTCGAGAAAGGGTCGCAAAGGTATTGTTTGTGTCTCCCAAAAGAAGATGAATTAAACCTAAGTAGGATATCTTATCTGCTTCCACCATTTATTTGCCACGAGTTCCACCGACCTGTTTAACGCCCCCCGGTTAAAATGAAGACTTATCAACCGAGTCGTACAATCCCGCGGATGGGAAAGGATTTCACGACTCGTGTTGAATTTGACTGGCGAAAAAACGCCCCAATAAACCTGCCTTAAATAAAAAATTTATTCAATGGATTAAATTTGAGTTACGATACCACAGTGAACATAAATGTGCCTCTTTACGATATAACTTTCTCCAGGGGAAGGAAATACATATCAAGAAAAACATTAGACCGAGCTTAGCTGGAAGAAACGTATAGACAAAACAATAAAAAAGCTAAAGCTATAACAATTGTGGGCCAAATATATATATTTTTTGCGATTGTTTACAACGGCAGATAATCAACCTTCTCGGGGTGGTGGTGTTTTAAATAAAAAATCTCATTTGTAAATATATTGGTTTCGAATGCAGGCTGCTGGCTTCGAACCCGAAACCTTTACCTTTCAGTGATGAGAGCCGTCTCAATGCTTAATCCGTTGCTGCCGTCGATGCAAAAGTTTTATAACAAAACATGGGATATAAATCAAATATGTTACAAACATTACAGGGGACAATGTATACTTGCCGCATTTTCAGCAACGGAAATGACATTGGTAATGCCACCGTTATGTAGCATTTCCCCATCAAATTAACCTTCTAATTGAAATTAAAAAGAGCTAATTGTAGATTAAAAAAGTTAATTTGAAATTTAAAAGAAGTTAGTTGGAAGTCCTTGACCCAAAGCCATCGTAAAATTAGAATTAATTCTTCCGTCCAAATAAAAACAACACAAAATTGTTGAAAAAATAAAAACCTTGAAACCATAGGTGACTTACTGTGTTGTACCAATGGAACTAAAATAAAACATGGACTAAGGACAGAGTGAAATGCCTATATTTTAGACCTAGCAAAACCTCTAGGCCCCACACATTAATTTCCAGTTTAGATCAGCACTGAAGACCTTAGACTCTGAAGACCCACCTTTCCATTCAAAGTTGTTTGGGAATGCCAAGTATTATTTCAAACCGGGAAAACGAAATCAGTTCTCTCTGTGTGAGTGATACACGGATGAAAATAACGAACAGGCTGACAAATTTGCGGACCTCACACCCATCGGACCAGAAGCATGAATCGACCCTAAAGCATGCTAAAAGCGAAGCTGAACAAATGGATGGATAAAGAAATTACAGGCTGGGTGCATTAACCAGGTAGAAAATTATCAAAGAGTTTCTTTAATATTTCAGCCAAAAAAACAGAAAACTCTTTCTCAGCCAGCAGGGATTGAGGAAAATAATAGGCTTTTATACTTCACAACGGGCATTGCCGGGCGTTGTCGTGAGAGCCAAAATAGAAAGAAGAAATGTGAGAGTCTCGGTAGCTGTGAACCGTGTGAAGTTGACTGAGCTGGGTCTCGAAGATGATATCTTGTCAATGAGTCTAGTCTAATCAGGTTAAGTTGGTTTATTGTCATTGATCGCCAACGTTAGTGCCTCAAAAAATGGTAAAACTGATAACTTGCAGACTCTCATGAAACAGAAGAGACAGCGGTACATGTCCTAAACTGCAACAAAGTGTAAGTCAAGAAACAGTACAGCCACTTCGGAAGGACCGCGCCCAAAGAAATAAGAGGTGATAAGGCGTGGAAAGTGCTAAACTACCTGGTAATGGCACTTTTCAGGTTTTGAAATAAAAATAGGATCCATTTCCACAGTAGTTCTTTACGTCGTAGTGGAAGAAAATTGGTAAAAAGGGCAGACACAGAAAAAAAATACATTTTACAAGAGATCTTTCAACTTCGATGAATATAATATAAATTGTCATGCTTGATATCGACCGCAAAGAATTTAAAAAATCCCTTGCGCGTTAGAAAGCCATATACCAACTACCTAACGATTCTATTTCAATGAAATCCGTCCATTTGTTTTTCTTTGCATTTTTATGGATCGATTAAGATGTGGAGCCATACAACGAACAAACTTCCCAACTCTCTACTTTAGAAACCTTTCAAAGAGCTTCCACGAATCGATGCTTTACATTAAATCAACAACCCTTGGCTTACAAAGAATCTTTCGAGAGATTTTGAGCGATGTTACGGCGGCTGAAAGTAACTTAACGTTAAATCATTAAGGGAAAACTGCATTTTATCGAAATAGAACTGTATCGAGTAATTGTAAAGAATATGTTTGAACTTTTCTTGTGTCAGCCAATATGAATGTCACATTGCTTGAAGAACTCGAATTCAATAGATGGTGTTAGAATGGTTTCAAAACGTCCACGGGTAAGTGAAATTTGCTTGTCAAATAGGGAGCAGTTGAACGCACGTTATCAAGGAGTTAATCTAGATTAATTGCATTTAGAGGAACCCAATTACAAGAAAGGTTTCTAATTAATTCCCTTCTGCCGTCGAAATCCTGTAATGATCAAGTAGAACGTGCAATACAGTCGACCGTTAATAGGTTTTCACGTTCAAATCAACCGGACTCAAATATAATTTTGCTGTGGTATATTTTCTACACATACGCAATGTGGTCAACAAGAGAAATAAACGACTGAAAGGAGCCAGTCAGACCAAGAAGATGTGGGAGAGGAGCCGGCTTTTTCTGAAACTCTCGGCATTTAGAAGGGGTATGTTAGAAGGTCATGAGTCTTTTTGGGATTGTCAGGATGGGGCGTTAAAGAAAAAGCGTGGAGAAAGAAGAATTGGCTAGTTCTGTGTGGATGGTTTAGAAGGGGCGTGGAAAGGAGCGAATCGGATTTTTTGGATGTTCAAACCAAATCGGCCTAATTATGTTTTTTGAATTGTTTGATTGTGTACGTATGCTGCTTATTTAGGCTCTTCACTCTTTTTTATGGTTCTACTTACAGAATTCTGAGTAGAACTATCATTTACCCAAGGTATTTGGTAAGATGGTGGGATTACATTATTGTTTATTTGGACGGTGGTAAGGTTCGTCATTGATGTCAGGGTCATTTAACTTAATGCTCCGATTGAATGAATCTTAGTTTTTATTTATCTATGTTTTAATTGTGGATATCAGGAACTGGGGGGGGTTCCCTGAGCACCGCAGTTTTCAGTTTATTGAACTCCTTCCTTGCTTTCCTGCCTCCATTTTCAGGACCTCGCAAGAACACGTGTGTGAATTCATCGCCCGGTGTCCAGGGGTTCTTCCATCGATGGCATTTTTGAAGGGGATCGTGTTCAAATTTAGGTCCACTGCCGTCGCCTTTAAATTGCTTCGCTTCTACTGCAAGGATCGGGTCAGAATGTGAGGAGATAGGGGTTATATCCACAATAGTAAGTATGCGAGAGGTGTGTAGGATCGTTCCTAAGATATACCCTTGCGGTACGCTCGGCAGTTTAGCAGCAAGAGCAATTGCCGGCTCCTCACGTTTTGTTACCATTTGAAAATAAATAGTTTTACGTCTTAATTTTCAACAAATTATAAAAAACTGGAATTATTGTAATTTGTTTATGATTTAAAAACACAGTTATTTTTTAGATAGAGTAGGTTTTAAAAATCCTAGTGGTACACTAAATGATACATTGACACCTCTGTATTTCTACTAGGTTTATTACCGATTTTTGAATTTTTTGAATTTTTCATAAAACATTATTGACTTGAAAAATACGCACATGAAAATGTAAGTTACCATCTGAAAAACAAAACTTGAACTTCTTTTTACATTTTATTAATTTAAATTAAACTGTAATTATGGTTGCTTTTGAAAATAGCGCTTATAGTAAAATAAATTGTTTAAAAAAGTTGTCTACGTTGAGTATTTTTTGAGAAAGCCAGGGGTACACTATGTGACCTCAATGTGGGCACTTAGGTCTTGTAATCTCCTTCAGTGTTCCAAACCTATTATTCCAAGTTTAATCCTGCTTCAGTCTAATGTTAATTTCTTCCCAAATTCTTCATGGAGGCTTTTTCTTGTGTAAAGTTATAAATATTCCTCTGTTAGTGCTCAGCAAAAAGATGCAGTGTTGGAAGGGCAGTTCCCTCTCCTTCGTAGCCTGGCACTCGGTGAAGTTGATCCGTTTGAACTCTGTTTTGCATTTCAAAAGTGCCTAGCTAGGTTTTTCATGTCAACCATCTTCGGACAGCTTGTGTCCTAATTCTAACCTGGCTGCTATTTTACGGACGTAGGATCTCAGATTTGAATGAAACTTTTTTTGTGATATTATGTGAAAAAATATTAGACACGTGTCAGAGAGTGCTTGCCAATGTTCGCCAGTAGCCGAGAAAAAATATTTCTACTAAAATTTTGAAATATGAGATTCAGCCTGGGTTGTGTATATGTAAGACGGCTACGGCAAGGTACGGGGTTGTTGATAGGGGTGGTAGGAGGGGTTGTTGGTCTCGGGAGAAAAGGAAAAGAAACACAGAAATAATAATAAAAAATACTCTGTCGCGCGAAACGGGAGAAACGCCCTTTTTCGGCGGGTGTGAATGACCGTATTTGCAGAATACCGGCCGCCAAATCTCCGAGAATACTTATTTTGTATGAACCTATTCACTTATTTCTTTTACCCGATCCTTACACATATATATTGATGATCAAAGCTAACGCACCAGTCAATTTATTTAGTTTAAAATAAATTAATTAGTTACAGGTATTTAAGAGCTATCATAGTCAAAATAAACAGTAACAGTAAGAGGGAAAATTCGAAATGTCGCAGGTCCAGATGGGGAGTGATGGTATTTAGCCGAAGGTCGTGGGTTCGAATCCCGTTCGTGGCACTAGCTTTTTCATTTCAACCAAACCCTTACATAAAAAGATTATGTAATTGAAAGAAATGACAAATGTACGTTCAAAGCATTTATGGACATGGATTCTATATCGATCTGCTAGAGATCGTTGGTTAAACAATCCAAAACGAAAAAACATGATAAAGCGAGAATAATAATTGGACAGGAAATAAATGAAAGAAAAGAAAAATAACAACCGGTAAAATGAGAAAAGAATAAAAGAAAAACAGGTTGTACAATATCAGTCAAAAATTAAAGTACTTAATTAATTCATATCTATAGTTCCATGCATGCCTAGCGTACCGAATTAAGGGCCACGAATTTGAGTCACTCAAAAACCGTAACACGACATCTCGGGTGAGTGGAACGAATCCAAGAGACGAGCGCCAAGAAGTGGAATACAGTTTCAATGGAACGCGAATTTCACAAAGGACAAATTCTCAAACCCCCTCTAATCCAAACAGCCGAGTTTACGTGCAAAACCTCACTTCTTAGCGTAAATAGCCATCGCAATTCATTGAGACAAAGACCGTCAAAATGATCTTCATGTAGGTGGAAAATGCAGGAAAAATGTCTTTTCTTAGATACGTAAATACTTGGACACTTTCTTCCTTCTACAAGAACTAAAAAATAATTGTGCCAGTGAAAGTTGCTTTCCAGTATACTCGGTCGGCTTTAAAAGGACAATGAGGAGCCTTCTGGCCTTATCGGACCTTTTGATTCTCAAGATGAATGCTGACGCACCTCCGCATACGAGTTTGCGAGTACGCCCCAGTTTTGGTGTAGAAGCAGCTCAGAGGGGCCAAGACAACCTTGTTCCCCGCTTGCCCATTCCGAGTGGTCGGGTCCGCAATAAGGATTGAACCGATCTAGCCCCGCGCAAAGGCCTAAATACATCCGCCTTGTCTCCCGCGCACTCCCTAGCTAGAGAATGGCACTCTGTCTCTCAGAGTATGGCTGTTCCCCCGGCGTAGAAACTTCCGGATCTGCTCCTGCCGCGGTTTCGTTTAAAGTGGAATTGTTAACTACCCCCTAGAGAAGACTGCCTACGGTAAAAGCCGCCAATCGAGCACATTACGTACACCTGTGTGCACAGCCCACTCTAATAGGCGCAACCGATTCACTACCCATTTCCATCCTCCTCTAGTCACGCATTCGCAGGACTCCGTTAGTGTAGTCTGAGCGTTCCCTTCGATTGTCCGATCCTTCGTATCCCGTGATTAACTGTGGTCATACGCAAGTTTCGTGCGAAGGTCACAGATAAAAGACAGCCTCTTCTCCAGGTACCCGCCAGGGGTCTCACCATGGCCGACCACGAGTTCATTCCCACTGTAACATGGGCTGAACCTTGGAACATTTCTGTTATCCCGTACTACAGATGGTTATGCACCCTCCCCCGTCATTGCAGACAGGATCTGGTATCCTAAGCCACGTAGACCTCTTATAAAGTACCCGCCGCCCCATGCCGAGAAGAGTACAGCTTTAGAGAGGTTGCCACGCCCTCAGGGCTATACCATTATTTTGCGCCCGAACAACCCCCCCCCCCTTTGTAACCAATTGTTGGGAGAGGTCGCAGGGGAATATTAAGGAATCTGGATTGAGAAAGAGATGTGGATGAGGTCATGAGATACATCTTTCTTGGGCCCCGAGGTTCAACCACATTGTACCACCCTTCTTTGTTGTAGTTCCACATTAAGTGGGCTATAACTCCCTGGGTTGATAAGTAACAGGTTGTCTAAGGGTAGGAGGAAGGGCAAGTTGTTCTTTTCAGACAAATATTTCCAGTGTGGAAACCATGAAATATTAGACTTCATTACCGCCTAAAGTTGTAATCTTTGAGTATCTAGTATCGGGAGATACAACATGGAATATTGAAGCGCAAGTGTATACACCAAAACTAAATCAATGTTGGTCTCTAAATACAGTTTACTTCACTTACTTTCTTATAAAAAACGTTTAATTTTTTCTCTCTGATATCCTCACATTTGAATGCCACAACAGAGAATTGAACATTAAAAATACTAAACTTGATTTAAAAGGGATAGTTTCTTGAAGTATGACTTGAACTTGAATGGCTGATACTAACCTAGTGTTATTTAGAGCTAATTTAGCCACTGATGCTTTCCAAGGAATGTGCTTTGTCCAAGAGAGTCTCGGAGTAAATATAGCTCGTAAATAAACATTTACAATCTCGGTGAGATTGCCCTTGAAAAAAAAGCAATCCAAAGAAACCCCCTCTCCTAAACACTATGATTTGTTGTAGTAGTGAGGCGCGATCAAAAATGAGGTAGTTTAGAGAAACATTTTTTGGCCGACGTTTCGACCTTTATTCGGGTCATCTTCAGGCATAAAGTGTGGTGCTTGTTGGAACAGGCGAACACGCATTGCGGACGCTTCCTGAATGGGGTTGGAATTGATTGCTCGAAATCCAGCTTGGAACCCAATTGAACATATTTGGGACGAACTTAAACGACGAGTGCGACGGCCAATCAAGGTCCTTAGTAGATTTTGAAGCGGTGTTCTTGGCGAATGGGAAAGAATTCCTCAGAATTTTATCAGAAATCAAAGGAATGCAAAGGAGTTTAACGGATGTGATTCGTGCCAGAGGTGGAAATACTCTATATTAAATGGGGCAAAAAAGTTTTATTTCATTACTTTCTCTATAATTATTTATTTAGAATCAGGTAATAAACATTTTTTTAATGTATTATCTTTACAACCAAACCTATTTTTGGTAGGCAAAAAATAAATAATTCTAAATACATTAAAATTACGTGTGGTAAGATTATTTTGTACATCAGTTTATTTCAGTTATTACATACTTCGATTTTTAACGTGAAAACCGTATTAAGCCCACTTTAAAACCTCTAAACATGAATTTGTAAAGTAATAAAAAAACAGAAATTTTAGGATGAATTCCCTAGCCGGCGATTCACTTCTGCTATACGGTGTTTACTTAAAAATGCATAACACCGCTGGATTTTATCCAAATTCAATGTTATTTCAGCCTTTATGAAAGTTAATATATCTTCTGACAGTCTTTTTATATGTCTATTTTTTAAACAGGGTTTAGATTTGACATTAGAACTGAAAAAATGGATGAAAGCAGCACAAACACCCAAAACGTTTTATTTTATACCTATTTCTAGTGCTAATTTATTTACTTAGACCGAGTTTATGTCACTTATGTTGTGCAGTTTGTAAAGTTCTAAACCCCTGTTAAGGTGGCCACGGTAGCCGAGTGATTAGCGTGAGAGATCTCGGCACGTAGATCCCGACGCCGTGGGTTCGATTCCCACAGTCGCATCTGGCCTTTAAAAAGCCATTAAAAACATAAATATATAATATTTTTTTAAATGTAATATTTCCTGCAGATCAGTGGAGTCTTTTTAAAGTTGGACAAGTTTGTAAGGCGAAATTGCTGAAAATCACCCCCCCCCCCAGCTCAAAAATATTTATTTGAAAACTAGATTGAAACAGTTTTTAGTTAGAAACAAGGTTGATATTCGTTTTCTGCATCATGAAAACAAAGTTTTGAGAAAATCAAACAGCAATGTTTTTCCTCAAATTCTTGGCCTTAGAAACGCCTGTGATTTTGTTCGAAAATCACACAAGAACCATAAACTGAAGGTGAAAATGAATCTATATACTATATATTTCATTCATTTTCACCTTCACTTCAAAAACAACAAACAATTTAATTTTCCTAACAACTGGGTTAAGTACGTAATTTTATATTGTAATGTATTTATATAAGATGTGTTATGTAACTCTGTTCATGTAAATTTTGTTTTTTAATAAATTAGGCCCTGAAGATGGCGGAACATTCGCCGAAAGCTTGGTGAAACCCAATAGTGATGTTCTTTATTCACTGTAAAAATCCAATACTAGATCTTCCAATACCACATCAGTTTATACTGTGGACCCTTTGCCACAGGCATATTCAAAGTTCGTACTGAAAGTTGCACAAGGTGGTCGGTCATTAACATAGCTTTGGGATTTGGTAAAAGCCTTAAGCTTAACGAAGAGGCCTAAACAATAAATTATACAATAGGCCAATATCGGTCGTGGTGCGTAAGGTTGTAAAGTGGCACATTGTAACGACACCTTCTTATTCCTCGAAAAAAGAACGTACCGATCTTACGAGCATTCGAAATCTCGTTAAATGAAAGTTTTCTCTCAGTGTAGTGAATTTTGAAAAATCTTCGAAGATCTTCCAGTGTTTAAATTTAATAGGTTTGTACCAGCGGAAACGGCTGTGATTTGGACAGAAATGGTTCAGTGGATAACGTTTTTAGACAATTTAAAGTAAATTTTTAAAAAGGTAATGGAGAAAATCCGTTGTTTGTATGACAAAAAAAAAGGTTTTTATAATTTTTTTTCAACGGTGAAAGTTAGAAAACCCGTTTCTGCGTCATTACAATCCATTGAGAGTTTAATAAAATAATTTCTTTCATCTCTTAGCGAAGCACCCTGTATATATGTGGGTTATTGGAACTAATTTGAAAAAATAAGTTAATAAAATTTTTTTTTAAATCGCATTTTCTCTTGTTCACTTTTTGTCATAATTTTTCTTTGAATTTTGAAAATCGTGGTCATAATAAAGCTTTGCGAAATTTTTGACCATGTGCTCAGAATTGTCTACTCTTTTAAGAAGACACTTGTGATATTTTCTTCATAGTTTTACTTGTTGTTTTATTTTGCTTATAAAAATCTACCAATTTTACATATATTAAAAATATTAGTAACATGACAAGAACTCTACAATAATCGTATGGGCATTGTTTTTGTTATTTTTCATTGCCTAAAAAGTCTCCCTTGAAATACGGTCTGTGTCAAAACCGTGCTAAAGTCTTTAAGCAAATGCCACATCATAATTTTTGATATAAATCATATATCCATTTTTTTTATTGTTACGTACTTGCACTTGTACTTTGGCGATTCTGAAACTTTTCGAATATTTCGCATCGAAATCAAATCAACTACAGTGTAAGTACTAAGTGCTCAAAGTTTATGTTTGTCCCACAGGATTTCTTTTTAAAAGCTTTTTTTTAAAGTCAAATTGCGATCTAATCTACTCACTAATCTTATATCACTACTTACGTTTACCACTTCTTCGTCCTTGACAGGCACCGGGAGGAATTCACCACCCGGTATGCCTTCCTTCTTTCCCGGTATAAAATTTCAATGTAAATTTAAAAAAAATTCAATATAACTCTAGACGAAATTAAACAGCTATGACAGTATGATGTTATGATATATTGTCTTTAGGTTTGTTTTAATAAATTATAAGAGGGGAATGAGTGAGAGAGAATTAGTTGGGAAGTCCTTGCGGGCGGCTCCGGTGATGGACTGACGATGTCTGCCCGTGGCCGAGAATCCGACATCGCACATGCGTCCTCGGGCGCATTTCTTCCTCTCTCTCCTCGAGGGAAGAACTCGGGTCGCGGCCGCTGATCTTCTTCTTCGACGCGGTCACTGCCTGAGGAAGACGAGTAGCCGTTCTGCTGTCATTGCAACGATGTTGATTGAACCTCAAAAACCGAGTTGAAAATTCACCACCTATAACTGTTTCCGTGAAAGAAGAGTACACCGATTTTTTATTTTAACAAAGTACTCATAGAGAAAAACAATCATAACTGATTTATCATTTTCACTTGTTTTCTTTTATCTAGTTATTTATTATATTGAGGTGAGTCAGTAAAAATGTCCCTTATTCATTTCCTAATTATTTTTACGAATTACTTCCGATGTTCTTTTGGTATTGATTTAATAAGTGCTACTTCTGTGTAGGCATGCCTCGGAAATTTATTTATGTATTTACAGTTTCCAAATTACAAATATGTACAATAAAAGTATTAGGCTTATAACTGTACATAAATTTAGAATATTTGTAATAACAATAAAACGAACAAACAATTTAGAATGAATAGAAACAATTTGAAATAGTAATTAACACTATATCTAATATAATTATAATCAAATTCAATATTAATTGTATTCATCTCTATGTAAGGTATTGGTTGAGATAAAAAGTCAGTGTCACGAACGGGATTCGAACCCACGACGTTCGGTTAAAATCGCCGCTGCTCTACCAATTGAGCTATGGTGACTTCGATCCTCTCGGACGATCGACACTACATCTATAAATACCTCAAGGGACGTTACTGTGCGGACATTCAGCCAGTCTTGCAAAGTAAACAGACTCAGATTTTTCACAGCATTATGTCGATAACGTTTTAACAGTCTGCCATACCACCTACAATAATTAATAGATGATTAATAGACAACGTGTGATATGTTGTCAGTGGGTGATGCTAATCGCGCCATCCTAGCATACCCATGCTGCTCAGTAAGATTTAGATATTATGAACTTGGTTTACAAAATTGTTCTTGAAACTGACCGAAATTTAACGAAGTATATCAACATGAAATTTCCAAAACCGCACAAGATAAAAATAATTTTATAACCAATATAATCCCAAATAACATATTAACCTAAATATATGTGGCTCATAGCCAAAAAATATGTATATATATATTTCTTTAAAAAAAACCTCCACAATAATTAGTTGTTTTTTTGTTTGCCGACTTTTATGGTCATTGCCGGCCCGCCGCATATTTGTCCTTCTTGTTATTTTATAATCGCGAAAATACGTATTCTTTTCTGTATTTTCCATTACTTTTCTGTCATACAACTTTGGTCGCTAGATGATCCATGTGTTTATTAGTAATTTGTTATTACGTTTACACACCTATCCTCCACACCCAATATTCCTAGAACACATATTACATACATACACACTCATGCTACAATAAGATTTTAATAATTGGCAGGTCTCAGAGTGCAAATGGTCCAAAGTAGCCACCCCTACAACTAACCGGGAGTTAGTTAGGTGAGAGTCACCTCGCCAACCACTCGTCATTCATGCTAATAAATGCGTTCATACTGAGTAACTTTTCATGCCGTATTTACACTTAAAATTGGAGAGACACCGTGCATTTTTATTTCCCAGCGTTTCGCCACCGTATCATACTCCACTTATTCCTTAACAACCTTAAGTTTTTGACAAGTCTATGTAATACTCGAGATAATAAATATATTTACACCGGACAGGTTCAACAGATGCCGTCGAGCCCTTCCCTCACATCTCTCTATAGATATTGAATTACCTAAACCTAATTCAGCGGTCTGTGACAGTCACAGCCTCACCCACGCGCACCCTTCATCATTCGTGCTAATAAATACATTCATACGTAATAAAAGTGGGGAATATACCAGGTGGTTGTTTGTATGTACCCTTATGCATTTACATATTTTAAATGTGCAATTAGATTATCTTTATGGTCGCTGTTATGCCTCAGACCTCTTGACATATCTTCAGGTACCCTCTTCTGTGCAGCGCCAATCGCTCGCATTCTTCTAAAACTTGTTTCCCTGTTACACACTGAGTTATATTTGTAGATTTGCATTAAGTTTTTCAAAAAAAGGAATCCGTTGTTGAAGTTATTTAACTTGGAGGAGTCGGTAGGACCGGTTTAAGAGAAACGAATCGCTCGTCTATCTTTTGTACCAATAATTAATCAACCGATCCTGAAGAATATTGACGAAACGTATCGAACGTGGGACCAATA
This sequence comes from Cimex hemipterus, assembly GCA_039619505.1. Classification (NCBI taxonomy): domain Eukaryota; kingdom Metazoa; phylum Arthropoda; class Insecta; order Hemiptera; family Cimicidae; genus Cimex; species Cimex hemipterus. The sequence continues at coordinate 3,000,307 of CM077101.1, read as the reverse complement.
GGCTGTATAAGAATACAACATTCATCACCTCGAAGGGACATCGGAAATAATCCATAGAATGTTTAGCGGTCATAATTGACCCAATTATTATTTTTGTCTAAGGTCTTGGGCCGAAGGTCGTGGGTTCGAATCCCGCGCGTGAGGCTAAATTTTTCATCTCAACTAACACGTTAAATAAAAATAATAATTAATTGAAATCGAAAATAATGATATTGTACTTATATATATTAGAACCTAGATAAGTTTTGCTACTATCTTATATTTTGTTTTAACATTTATTGTTGTTAGTTTATATTACACATTTATCCTTGCCTCTTCATAACAATTAACAATAAATTAATATAATACTTGACCACGGCAACAGCAGAAGCAATCCTTGTTTTGAAAAAAGAATATATAGAGATGATCCCTGAATTTCACGGCCAGCCAGAACCTTTAAATAGATTCGTTTGAATTAGTGAAAGTTTGGTAAACAGATTCGCAAGGTGAATTCCTGGCATTGTATAAATTCACTTTTTTCCACATCCTCCATGTTTTTAATCCATGTTTATAAATCCCAGGCCCCCCAGATGATCTCAATAAAGATTGAAACGTTGGAAAGAAAAAGAAAATGTTATTAAAACTATAACCATAAACTTAGATTACAATGAAGGAGAAAGAGATGACAAACTTTTAGATTACATAAATGAAAACGAACATAATTTAAATATCCAACTTTAGAATACTCTATAAAGTATAATATTATACGAGCTCATAATAAAATTTTGTAAAATATTCCAAAAATTTGGAACTGAAAGATAAAATATTGCATTTAAATTTAAAAATAAAAAATAATGCTAATGTCCACAGAATAGAAGAATTATTATACCCATTACGTTATTTCTACGTTTAACCAATTTCAAGATATTGAAAATTCTCTAACCTTTTCCAAAATAAAAACACAATTATCATTATAGCAATGAAATGCCATTTCCAGTGGATTATAAAATATACTATTATTTGAACATCCGTTAGACATAAAGGTAACAGAAAATGAAATTATATATTTTTTATCGTTACTAATTAATTCAGAAACTAATTATGAATTGCATTAGATGCTCCTATTCCCATAAGGGAACAATCAATATTTGTAACAATTATACCAATTATGAGTAATTTATAACAGTGACTCAATTAAATAATTAACTGCTGGTTATAATAAAGTACAATACTATTACTGTTCACAGTTCAACTATGAATCAACTTACACCATCCTGCGAGAAGGAAGTCATTCTTCAAGAGTCTACTGCATCCAACCACTACAAAAACCTACAAATTCTGGAAAACTTCATTGACTCTGTCCCGAAAACTAATTTACTAATAACTTCATGGAATTCATCTGGTCAAATTAAAAAAGGAAGAACAATTATCATTTAAAATATTACATTCAATTTTATTTCAGAAAGTAGAAGGTGCCCTAACATTATAAACAATTTCAATTTAGATGTAAATGTTCAACAATCACCTGATTTCCACATGCATATAGGGCGTCAACTTACTAGGGCCCCTCCCCACGGTTTCTTTAAAAACAATCTAGAAAAAATGAAACAATTCTTTACTATAAGCCCTACATTCTGATAATAGCAGTTTATTCCCAATTTCATAAAGTTAAAAAATGAAATTTTGGTTTTTCAAATGGTAACATACAGTTTGCATTGCAAATTCTTCAAGATCATTAAATTTTAAGAGAAATACATTCTTAAAACCGTCCGATATACAAGGTAGCCACTTACTAGTGTTCTCCCTCAAAAACTACTCACCCTAGAAAATACTTTTTTGTTTTATAAGCTCTACTTTCAAACATTCTAATAAATTACTTATTTTTTCAATGTGACACCCACTTTTTTCAAAAATGAGTCAAAACTTTTTTTAATGTCACAGTAATTGGTAATTGAGGTAAAATTATTATATACATCTGTAATCAAAAGTAAAAAAATATACGAAATTAAGAAAAATAAATGTTACTTTGTGTAGATTTATTATGATAATAACGAACATTAAAAATTGTACTGGGTTTTAGACACTAACTCTGCCCCCAAACGTTATAACTATCATCAATGTAATCAATCAATTTAAATTAAACAGTTTATTTGATTTTGAAAAGAAAACCTAATTTTATCTGCATTGAAAGTGTATGAGAAGACCAGGGAAGATTTGTAAGTACCGTCTGCTCCATTTGTGCGTCTCATTCTGATTGCTGACTCTCTGTTTTTATAAGAATAGTAAATGCCTCTCGTTTGTACCAAAGATTATCAACTATCAGGTACAGACTAAATCTAAATATGGTGGTGCATGTTTTACCGTACCTTTGGAAAAACAAGTCCCTTTTGAATGAACTATCCAGTGACTAGCCCATAGTTGATCGACACAAAATGTCAATTGACTCACATTGAAGAATGACTCAGTGTGGTCGAATGAGCCTCAAAACATACTAAATAAAGAAATATTTATGCTATGGAAACTGGTTTTCTTTTCTTCACCAACCTTTTAAATAAAATCGCTCTAATAATATTTCTAACATAAATGTATGTGCCAATCTATAGAGGTATTTAAGATGGTAACCTTAAAATAGTTCGAAAGCATGCCTCTCTAACACCAGGCGACATCAGAGAGTAATTAGCCTTACTCTATCATGCGGGGTTCTGATGGAGCAGACCTTATAGTTCCATAGCTACTTGTAAGATTTAATGAGTACAGAAAATAAAAAACCAAACCCCAAGCAAGATCTCACTGCTCCAAATACAGCAAGCAATCTGTGGGTTAACTCCCAAATGAACACTCAGTCAGAAACAAAGGAGAGAACACCTCTCCATTCTAAAGATAAACAGGTCACTACATGGGAAAATCACACAAACGCACGGTTCACTGCCCTCAAGTAGCGGCACTAGACTGTATAGACTTCCTCTTGGGAAAGCAAAAAGTATCTGCCGAACTACCAAAGCTGGGAGAACCAGGTGGGAAAGACGACCCTCTCAGGAAAGGTCTTAGCGGTGCTATGAACAAATGGTACCTGAGAGTAATAAAATCGGGAAAACACCCGAAGAAGCAAGGAGATTAGCCAACAAAAGGAAGACTAAAACACAAAAAGATAAACTGGAAGCACAATCGTCCAGTAAGAGGGCAAGAAAGCAATCTAAGGAATTAAGAAAAGATGAGAGCAAAGCCATCCACTCCTCGGGTGCAGTTTAAAACCAAGGAGGCTGCTCCAAGTGTAAGTTACACTGGAGCAGCAAAAATCATGAGTGGCTTTGCTACCAGAGGAATACCCTCTGGTAACTCTAACAACAGAAGAGCCATCTGGAGGAGACCCACATTGAAGAAACTTTAAAAGGATGGACTTTAAAATACAGTTTGAAGGCATTCACTTCAGGCCGGGTATGATGGTCCTAATCTGCCAGGATATCAAAACTGTACAATGACTGCAGACTGTACAGCTCCTTCACTCAATAGTAGTGTTCTTCCCCAGGACAAAACTAGGAGAAGAACAAAGAACCTTAGCAATGGTCAAAGTGCAGAACAATGGGAGGAATGGAAAGTCCCCTCAGTGAAAGTGGAAGATTGGAACAATCCAAGATGGTACATGCAGATTCTGCAAGGAGGCAGAAGGAACACCAACACATTTACTAACAAACTGCAGAGCTACATTAGCCCGCAGGAGGAAATGTTTTGGAACGTATAATGTGGCCATAGAAGAGCTTTAACCACTGAAACTGAGCCTCCTATTAATCAAATTTCTTGATGAAATAGAACTCAGCGATGTGCTTTAAGCAGAGAACAGGGGACACAATAGCTCTTAAAGGGCGCAGCGTATCACTCACACCCTGGAAAAATTACATCTATATCTACAACAGTTAAGAGGAAAAGGGTCAGAATTTCCAGGGGCTTTGTCGGGATTCAGACCGACAACTTGGGCAATTACAAACTAAAAGGTGGACTAAAACTCGAGACCATCATTGTTGTTTTTGATAGGCCTAACATGGTCCTTTTGTTTTTTGCTGCACGGAATATAATGTATCAAACTCTTCAGTTCTCTCCTATGGATTTGAGAGATTAATCTTTTTTTACATTATTATTTAAGAAACATTTTTTTAACACAAGAACAAATGCATAAATGGGATATGGGAGGATGGTCTAAAACAAAAGAGATGTTTTTGAAATAAGTCAGTCTATAATTCCTGTAGTTTTTTTATGGTTTAAATTTACAAAAAATATATAATGCACTATAAAAAAATAAATTTTATTCATAGGCACAAGATGCACATATTACCAAATATAGAGGTTAATATCAGCTTAAAGTTATATGACTCAATTTACAAAATTGTTCAGTTCTCAAAAGTAGTACAGGTATTTGAACTCATCGCTAAACAAGTGAACCTTTAATATCAAAAATTTATAAAATCTTAATTAACAGGTCACAAAAAATAAGTGGTATAATGAAAGCCTGGTAATCTGTGGAAGATAAACAAATGCAATAACAATGAAAAAATTTAACAAATTTTAACATTTTTAAACATAAAAAACATAACAAAGAAAAATCAAAACAAAAAATATATATCTATCTATATTTTTATATTGTATCAATTATGATAATCAGCTAAAATAAAATAAAGGGTTAGCTGCAGAAAGAAAACTAACGCGTAGCATAAGTACATCATATTAAAACCTCGCCCAGTATGCCAAATCAACTTAAAACTTATACAAACTGAATCGTTTGAAATTTGAAAATAAAAAATATTACGTTTTTATCCCGTTTCATCCGTGTTTCAAATTTTTACCTCAAAAAATTAAGACAATACAAAAATTATTGAAGCAAAATATGATCATAATGATGAGATGATCCTAAATGATAAGACAAATGAAAAAATTTAAAGTTAAGTTTGCTCTGGCTTTGAATTAACAAAAGTTCAATCTCAGCAAAGAGAAATTGATAAAATTAAACTATGATTTGACCTGATGTGACAATGTAACAATTGAAAACTTTAAAAATATTGTCATTTATAGCTTACTCTACTAAATTACATTTACATTTATTTAACATAAAAAGAAGCTAAGAAATGAACAAGTTTTGTCATGTTAACTGCACTAGTTTGCATTACAATATATAAAAATGGAATTTAATCAAAAACTAATACACACAAAGTCAATTTGAACTACATATTGATAAATATTTCGCAGGAAAAGTTGGTCAATATTCAGGATTTCATCTTAAAGGCACTGATCATTACAAATTTGACTAGTAAATAGGCAGCTTTTCATTTATTTCATTGTGTTTACTTTTCTTACATAATTGAAAGAAAATTATTACCTTAATCCAAAAGTTTGAATAGATTTAAATTTACTGACCTTTTATCAACAGCTGATTCGTTTTAAATGTTACAAACTAACCAAATAACAGGTCTGTATTAAAATAATGTATACATTTCTTGTTACAGTTCGGTTTAAACAAAAATTTGTAAAAAAAAATACACTATAAGCATTGTTGCAATCATATGAAGTCCGTTAATTTACATTTAAACTGTAATATAAAAAGTGGGTAGCATAAGAGAAGCTTCTTTTGACCTTAGTGATGAAGCTAATTAAAACTGTATTAATTCAAGAGAGAAAAAAGTACAATAAATTAAAACAGTATCGTATGTACAATTAGTTGTAGATAGTCAGTGGGAAAATTAAAACTGATGTTCCACGGTGAAAAATTTTTGTACATATTAGGTATTATGATGTTGGTTGCACATAAATTGTACAATTTAATTACGTAAAAAAATTTGAATTGTTAGTTTTGTCTGTTGATTTGCTGGGGCTTCTTTTCTTTTTTCCTTTTTTTTTAGCCAGCCAATAAGCCCTGCTGACATTGGTTGGTTTTGATTTTCTCAAAAACCTTCTAAATTATAAAACTGTAAAAATGCAACAAACAGATAATTGTGATATACAAAGGAAATATATTTATTCTACTATTTGTTAACTGATTTTACAAAATAGGATTGCTACCCACTTTTGTCATAGCCTTTGAAGAGTTCAGTGAAAGGGCAATGTAAAGTATTCAATCATAATGTATGCAGAAAATAGTACAATATTTCTAGAACAAATAAAATTTGTGCTCCTAACTTTTTTCAGTCTTAAAATGTCACAAAGTTGGCAATTTTTAGATTTGTAATTGCTAGAATCAGATCTAGAAATAGTTTAATCTATTATACAATCAGTTACTCAATTATATATAAAATCTAATAACATTCATTGTTTTGTAAGTTTTGAACATTTTTGAACAATAACTAATAAGTAAATTTTGAATGAACTTGTTCATGAAATGGTAACTATTATAAATTAAAAGTTACCTTTCTTCTTGACAATTCTTTGAAAGAATTAGCATGAATATAAAACAAAGATTACAAAAATCTTTAAGCCATAATTTTTATTTTTAAAATGTTGAAATTATATGACAACAGTGGTTATATAAACTTTAAAAGAACAAACTAAATAATTCCTACAACCCATTATCAAATTTAATTTTTTTTTAAAGACTAAATGGGAATGCTAAGTGTAACCATGGAATTTTAATGGAATGACAAGTTTAAATAATAACCTATATTAAACCCAATCAAATGCTATATTTGAAAATATATGAACCTTCAGTGGTTATACCTCTAGGGCCAGATTTTGTTGAAGAATTCCATGAACGTATCATAAATCATGAAAGTTATGGCGACGTCCAAACAGACTCGAGAAAGTCTGGGTACAGTACCTTTGTAGAACCTATAATAAAATAAAATAAAAGTTAATTGTGGTCAATGGGTTCATTTAATTAACATCTTACGCGAGTGGTCCTTCGTTCATCCAAATTGTCTGGAAGCAATGCCAAGTGTTTTTGTATTTGTGTGCTTCGAGACCCTGCATTCTTGTCTTCACAACATCGATCGGGGTGTTACCGAACACACTTGCTGCACCAGCGACGGCACCAAATGCTCCAACAACCTAAATATAAGTAGTTAAGATTACAAACAGCTGATTATATTTATTTTATTAACTACTATTGTATGATTTCAAGGTGAGTTCAATATTTACTTATTCCTCTGTATAAATATCCTATTTCTTTATTAGTATTCAAGTCAGGAGGTGATTTATTTTTTACTAATTATTAGGGGAAAAATTTATTTTTGAAAGAACTTTTTAACAGTATACTGCATTTACTTTAATTAAAAATTGGTACATGAAATAATTGATTATATATATGGAGGGCTTGAGAACAAACTACTGTGAAACTTTCATATAATTGACACTCTTGGGTAATGAAAGTAATGAAATATTGTCCACTGTACAGAGGTGTCCGCTTTTGTGATAAGAGTGAGAAAAAAAATGATAATGTTATAAAATTGGCCACCAATGGGGATTACAAGATATCACCTCTGAAATAGTGAGGGCATTAAGCCTTTTCTGTGACCAGAGAGTATTTCAAATTCACCGAGCATACGTCTGCATAAGTACAAAGATTTTTAAGCTTTAAATTAATTTAATTTAAAGCCCGTTTTAATTTTTTTCTCTCTGACAACGGTCATTTTTTTAACTGCAGTTTAATCTGGAAGTGATTTAAAAAATAAAGGCATCTCATTGCAATTATAATTTTTTGGGGTTCAAAATTGGTTCAATAATGTTTCAGTTTTTTCATCCTCGTTTGTCCAACCTCTGTCCTTCATTCTACTAATGGCCTAAAAAGAAATCTTATGTCATATTCTAAATTTGTCCAGCCAACCTGAAGATGTTTTAAAATCCGTTTGCTCCGTTTTTATATAAATTGTTTTGCAACTTCTAAGACCTTTTCCCAGATAAACAGGCTTTATTATGAGCTTCCTCAGCCTGACCAAACTGTCAATTCTAGTGTATCAGTGCACCCACAATTAGAGTGATGAAAATCAGCAATTGGCCAAATAAATTATTGTAAGGGAGTTGGTCTTCACCAGGATAAAACTCTTTGCAGATGCACCAGAAATTGTTGAAGCTTTATTTGGATGTGCTACCCAACCCACCATATTAGCCTAATATCACTTCTTCAGATTTTGAATTATTACATCTACCTAAGAAACAAAAAATTTGACTTGAGCACTCAAAAACCTGAGAAGTTTTGGGATGACGGAAGACAAAATTACATGGACAAAGAGGGTAGCAGAATAAAATATTTATTTTATACATTTTTGTTGTTTGTTACTTAAATTTTTCTCAACTTTTCCATCACAAAATGCTAAAAACTTATTTTATGACCCGACAACTTGAAACAATACTACTAGTGATACTTTAATATATGAACATTTGATAAGGAGTAAAACTTAAAAGTTGTTCGTTGTAATAAAAGGCACTTACATATTTTGGAACTTGGACTTTAGGATCTCCTCCTCTATATTTGTCTTTTAGAGTTTCCATTACATAAAACCTAATAGCCTGATTACTTCCTTGTTTTAAAATTGTCGCTACAACACCTTTATATACTCCACCAATTCCTGAAATATATAAAATCCTTGATTAAATAGCATAAAACTAATGTAATGAATTATTTTATTAATGCTTGCAACGCGAGCAATTAATGGATTTATTAAACTGAGAGTTAACCTTGTTCTGCAATGATATGTCGAACACCATGGAAAAATCCTTTGAATTTGGGCTCGGCTGATCTTTGGTCATTGATGAACTTGACTTTAATCGTCTCCATAGGTGTAACAGCAAAAATGGCCTCACAAACTCCTGCTCCGAGACCGCACATAATCCTCGCTTGTGGTGAGAGGTTACCATTTTTATCTACCAATTCTTGTTTAAAAGTTTCAAACGCACCAAATCTGACTGCTGATTTCGGTATTGAACCGTAAAGAAGTACACTCAGGCCTCTGTACAATCCTAACACTCCGTGCGATTTGACTGTCTTTTTAACACAGTCCATTATACCATTGTACTTCTTCGCACCTCCCACCCCACCCTTCTCATCGAGTTGTAATTGTGTCTTAACATACTCGGTCGGATATGTTATACAGATCTCAAGACCTCCAGTGATCCCTCCTGTAAACAGTAAATTAATTTATTAATAATTAAAATTTGAAACATTTGAGCACAAAAGTTCAAAATTAAATCATACAAGGCCTGTTGTTGTTAAAAGTTTTAATATATTATTACAAATTAAAATATGCCGTTTTAAAATCTACCAATTCAAGGCACAGTAAGACCAATTGAGAATAAAACTAAAATTTACTCCAGTACTCCTGGACTCCAGTCCATCCTTAAAGCAAGTAATGAGCACTTTTTTTTTATAAGAAAATTTTATATAGAAAATTTAAAGAAAACTTTACCAAAGCACTAAAGGTTATACTTGTTAATCTTGTTTAACTCGTAACACAGCACACAGCAATGACACAGCTACACGAAAAACCAACACTTTGAGCCCTGAAGATGATCTCAATAAAGATCGAAACTTTGGCACGACAAAGAAAATGTTTTTCTAAAACCTACGTCACACCAGACTGCATCTCACAATCTCCGAATAATCATTAATTAACAGACACTAAACATCACACGTAAATTACACATTAAAAATAATATAAAAAATTTAAAGGCTTCTACCTTTAATTTGATTTTTTTAAATATAACATGTTCCTATCTAAAATACATCAAAATCAATTACAATCAAAAGTAATCTAGAATTAAATAGCTAGTCTAAATAACTAGTTTTTTTAAATATCTACCAAAAAAATTATGCTAATTAATTTTCATATGTAAGACATTTAAAACATTACATGTTTATATTTCATACCATCACGACTTTTTTAATGATTTAAAGAAAGGCTAATTTGAAATTAAAAAAGATAAATTTGAAGTTAGAAATGGTTAATTTGAGGTTAAAAAAAGTTAATTTGAAATTTAAAAAGAGTTAAGATGAAATTTAAAAAGTTAATTTGCCTTTAAAAAAAGCTATAATACTTAAGATCACACTCTTGGCGGTGTATCGTGAGTGAAATATTTTTGATTAGCCCATTGTGATTTTTTTAAAACTATTTTTCCAATTCAAATCAGAGGAGCTTAATCTCGTGAAAAAGCTCAGGTCAGGTAAAATATTTTATATTATTTTGCCAAGATAAGGGTTAAAATTTGATAAAAAACGCAGCTTCAAACTGCTTTAAAAAAGCCGAATCATTTGACACCCTGGAGATGAAATGAATGAGCATTTGCCTTGTTGAAAATAATTAATTGAACAATTAACAAAATCGATAATTGCCCCTTCAGTATTCTGGTTAGCAAAAATCCCCTACTGAGGATTACTTTTAAAAGAAGCTATTAGCTTCGCAAAAGTTAACAAGTGGAACATTTTTTTCTCCAAAGATCGAATAGCAGATAGCTCTAAATAACAGTGAAAAGCTTTGATGATATCATGTTGTAAATTAAAGCACAACACAGCTGATTATTCATGGCTTTTCAATGATGAATAATATCTGTTGTAAGAGATTCCTTTGTAAATTGTGTTCCATTAAATTATAAGCAGATGGATGATGTGGCCCTCTCAAATGCAAATCCATGTATAATCATTTAATGAAATAGTGCGAAATATCTGTAAATAATTCAAATAGTAAAAATTATTATGTATATTTTGTATATTTTTATTCTTCTATTTTTGTTGTAAGGGAACAATCTTGCCTAGTGATGTAATAAAAGCATTTAATTAATTTCAGGTTTATTAGTTATTTATTATTTGCCAATGGAATACTTTTTCACATTATTTTATAATTGATATTTTTCTAAATCAAATTCTGCACCCAAAGCTAAATAATACATTTAAAAAATATTCACAAAAGGTGTCAATAGATTTATATTGATTTCTTAACATGCTTTTTGAGTATTTTAGGGATATCACTTATGTGGAATACAAGTTAAAAAATATTTACACATCAGTGATGGTATTGTGATAAAAAAAAAAGGAAAAAACTTTTTAGATGTTAGAATGTCCTTAGGCATTCTTTAATTATTATTTTTATTCTAAGGTTTCAGGTAATTTAAAAATGTGGTACTTAACCAGATCTATTGTAGACTGAACCCTGCTTTATGTATATTGGCTTCATTTAATGCACAATTTTGGAAATGGAACGGATATATTGTTTTGTATTTGTTTCAAAATGTCCATTAACCACATTAAATAAAACTTGTTCATTTGCAGAAACAAATAAATTTCCTTATTTTCGAAATTTCTAGTAGGATTTTCAAATGTTGAACCTTCATCTACGGGAAGATTTAAGCGCAATTTATTGTCAGCATTTACTTGGACAAAAGTTAAAAGCATTTAAGCATAAAAGCAGTATATTTCTTTAAATTCATCTAGTCTAAAAGTTAACATTTTCGCAAGTCACCTTTTCCAAAATTTCAACCAATTGGAAACTTTATAAATTACATAATTATATCTTATATTAAATAATATGTTATATAATCTATAATTTATATTAATTTATCCAATTGAGATGAATGGGGTACCCACGTTGGGGTGCTCTCACACTATACATTCGTGCTAATAATTACATTCACTTTCAATATACACAAAAGGAAACACAAAACGAGACATTTACCAAGTAATACATACAATAAAACAGAGGACCCAAAGACTCGCTCCATGCTCGAACCATTCCTTGGCTCCATATAGAGTGTGTAGGAATGACACCTTGTCATAAAGTGGGATGCATTGAACATCCTCACCTCCTGAGATACAAGGAAATAAAGAAAAACAAGAAGACAACATACAATAGAAGAAAACTCAACTTTGGCAGAACATTTCAAGTGGGGGGGAGGGACCTTTGGAAGAAAGGCAGCTCCAAGTTTAAGGAGGGGGCTAATGGGTACAAACATGGTACTATGTGTAGAGGTAAAATACCCTAGCAAAGTAACTTGGTGTAATCTCAAATATCTTCCAAGCCTGAAGTTCAGCAATACAACTAGAACTGAACCGGCATAGATGGGTTTGAGTAGTTCAACAAGCCTGGGAATGGAGACGGACCAATAAGTGACCCTATTTTAGTTCAGTATGAGTTCACAGACTCACTTTGACCCAGCATCAATTCTAGTCTGGGAATGCTAATGCTCTAGGAAAACAAGGTTGCTTTAAAGTTTGTTCCATGACATGAAGGTACAGAGCTGCTACAATTCATTCACTAGGTTTTTTTCTGTATGCTAGGTTGTCTCCATTGAGCCGTTGCTTCGCTCGATGAAATGGGTGGCTGTTTCTTTCCCGTCATTACATGATCTGCAAATGGGATCATCATTATATTCACCCATGTTATGTAAATGTTTTCTCAGATGCTTGCGACCTATGACTCTTCTGAGTCTGGCCCTATCTAATTGCAGTAGTGAGTTTACCAGTCTTGGTGAGGGTTGTTTTAGCATAAATTTACTGTGTCTAGCACTGCTAGAGTTTATCCACTTCTCCTTTTGTTTTATTTGGATCCATTCCATAAAGGAGTCTGTATTTGTTTTTGTTATCCAAAATATAAGTTCAGGGTCTATTATTTATATATTTGTATTGAGATCCTCCTCTGGCCAGTGATCTGCTTTCTTATTACTAAAAATTCCTTCCTGTCCTAACACCCATATCATCAGGTTGTTGTGTCACCCCAGGTTTTGGTGATGTTGGAGACTGGCTATGAGAAAAATTAATGCCTGTATACAAACCCTATTAACTACCATCTCAAAGATGGGCAAAACAGAGACAAATATGTCAGACACACAAACATATCCTTTGTAAATGTTGAATGCACCGGTTATGGTGCAAACAAGATCAGTGTATAACTGAACGCTATTGAAATGAAAATTGGCTCATAAATACCTGTAGGGTAAGAGTAAAGAACTTTCACTGGTACTGAGCATTGATGGATTATATGCCAAATTTTAAAAAATCCTAAGCTTCCTAAGCTAAGTGCTCCAACGTTGGCAAAACAACAAAATTTAAATAACACAGTATGTGCTAAACTGTCGAGTTCATAGAAAAAATCAACTTTAAAGAAGAGTTGCAAAAAACAAGACATACAAAACAAAAAGAATAGAATTATTTGAGCAGAGTATTTCAAAAATATGTATATATTTTTGAAAAGATGCAACATTAAGTAACATCACGTAACATAATCAGTCAATCAGTGCATTGGGTCACTTATTGGGTCCGTCTTCAATGGCGAGTTTGCTGAATTTCTCAAAAGCATTTCTGCGCCTTAGATGTTGCAATGCTGAGTAGTTCAATAAACCTAAAAGTGAAGATAGGACCCCAATGCCAATTCAGCTTCTAATCCTGTGTTAGGGCAGTTGAAATGAGTTTTAGATAAATGCGGTGAATCCTAGTATGAAACAAAACCACATTACCACAAAAATGAATTGATAAAATATATTTACAAATGAACTCTTGTTCGACCATCATGGTTTTTTTTTTTTAATTTTCATCACAATGACAGTCTGATATCGCACTGCCCCAGTCTTTTCAAGAATAAAACTGATTCTTTCTACAACCAAATTTACTTTTCTAAGTTTTTGTTTTTGAGAATTGATGTGAAATTTGAAAAAGACTCGTATTCTGCGTGAGGTCATGAGGTGAGGAAATATAGGAATCAGATATGTGCCACCAAAAAAAGGATTTAAAAAAGCGCTACATAATTCATTACGAAATCGAATGTTAACCTTGCATTTTATCTTTTGACATTTTTTTTCTGCCTTATCAGAATTTTGCACAGGATAAAAAAATCAAGGTGAGAGTTGAACGTACCAAAAGAGGCCGCTTTGAAGGCGTGGAGAAGGTAAAATTGAGAGGTGAAGCGAGTTAGTTTTATAGGAGAGACCTTCACCAGGGTCGAAGGCGACTGGTCACCTGACAATCACCACGGCCCAAGGTGGAAGACGTTATTTTTAGGCCTTTTTTTCTTTTCCTCCTTAAATGTCTAAGTTTCGAGTAGGAAATATTTATGCTATAATTACCGGCGACTATCCCTTTCAATCCGCTATTTTTCGACGTCCCGTTGGAGGCGGCGGCGGCGGCGGCACCGTGGGTAGACATCCACGGTCGGAAGAGAAACGGGCTGACGGGGCCGCCTCGTCCGTCCGTCGGGTTGAACATGTTTTTCATCGTTGGAATTCTTCAGGAGACGTCGTCGCGGTGAAGAACGGGCAAAAGGCGGAGGAGAGACCGGCGAGGAAAGAAAAATCGAACGGCAACGACGAAAACGACGAGGGCGAGTGAAAAACTGACAGATCACCGTCCGTCACTACGAGACAGGAGAGCCTTCCCACTTCCCAGCCCCTCTCCCAAATTCTTCCCACTTTCACGGCTACACCACTCCTCCACCCGCGCCAACCCCACTACAACTGTAGTCACCAGTCACCAGTCACCAGTCACCAGTCACTAGTGTTTGAAACTTTGAATTGCCTCCTCCTCCGCCGCTCGTATCACAAACGATCGATTCGACGAATGGTTTGTCAGGCGCCCCGCCACGATTTCACTCGCAGGCGCAGAAACTCAGAAAGGCCTCTATTCTAGAGCCCGGATTTATATACATTAAAAACCTATCAAATATGCCGTATAATATGAATGAATCAAACTTCAAATATGCCTTTTAATGTGAATTTATAAAACCTCCAAATGCCATAAAATATGAATTAACACAGCCTCAAATATGCCACATAGTATGCACCAAAACGCCTCAAATGTGCCTTGTAATGTCAATTTATGAAACCACAAATATGTAATATTAGATTTATTTATACAAATATACATCCAATTACAAGTTTATAACTACACCTAAGCAATAATGAATTATTGAAGTATAAATAATAATATCATGTGGGGGGGAGTGAGCGGTACGTACTACTTGGTAACACAAACACTTTATTAATAAGATATCGCTTCCAAATATGTATTTGTCGTTTGTATTTTTCACTCTTTCAACTCACATGTCTTACTCAATCATTAAAGCACTACCATTTTTTAACACCCATTAGAATTCTCTTAAGACGGACATACATATAATAATAATTAAAAATATGGACATATTTATTCAGATATCGTGAGATGCGGTCTGGTGTGATGTAGGTATCAGAAAAACGTTTTCTTTATCGTGCCAACGTTTCGATCTTTTATTGAGATCATCTTCAGGGCCTGGGATTTACAAACACAGTTTACATTTAGAAATTACTTATAGAATTTGGAAAAGTGTTTGTAAATCCCAGGCCCTGAAGATGATCTCAATAAAAGATCGAAATGTTGGCACGATAAAGAAAATGTTTTTCTGATACCTACATCACACCAGACCGCATCTCACGATATCTGAATAATTATCCGTTAACGGTCACTAATCTCTACAAATACGGACATATTAAAAAATAACAAACACAAATAAACAATCGCAAGTAATGGTCATAATGGACATAGTTTAAAAATATAAAAGAAGTTAGAAAGAATGGTAAGAAATTTAATGAAATAACGTTAGTGTATAATAAACTAAACCAAACACAGTTACCATGATCCATATTATTTAAAAAATATTTAAATTTACTTAAGAATAGATAAAAAGTGTCACAATTTAAGGGAAGTTTATTAATGGGCGGAGGTATTGAACTAAATTTTAAATAATTTTTACCTAATTACATTAAGCTAATAATATTTTTAGTCTAGTATTACACTGGGGATCATGGAAATATAGCAAGTTCATTAATTGTGGAGAGTCAATTACATTATTAAACATATTTTGTAAATAATTATCAAGGCACTATTTTGTCTTCTTGTGTTTAGTAGTTGCAGTTCTGCAGATTTCTTAATACGTTGATAAGGTGTGTCCAATTATGTTCTAGTGATTCTAAACCGGTGCAAATAAATCCTCACTGTATGTTTCCTATTGAATAATTGAGAAATTTATGAAATGCCCAAACAGCTGCACAGAATTCTAAAATGGGAATAATTTTAAACAGTACAATTTATCAGCTTCCATAACCTTGAAATTTTTTATGGTTCTAGGCACGAAGCCTAAAATTTGATTAGTCTTACATATTGTAGTGCAATCAAAGTTAAATGTCATGTTGTTTGAAGAGGTGATTCCGAGGTCTTTAATGGTAGTTTGCCTGTCCATTGGATGTCTTGTTTAATGTAATTGTAAAATGCCGTTAGTCTATAGTCGTTACGTTCATGACTATAATTAACAGTTTTATTCTTATTTATATTTAGCTCTACACCATTGCATCAACACCACTTCACAATATTATTTAACGATTTGTGTAAAAGCTCAGCACCATGGATGGAAGTCATGTCATTATAGGTCATCAGCAACAAGAGGAGTAAATTAACTAAATAAAAACAAGGAGAAATATCATTAATAAATCCTTTGAAAATAAATGGGCTGAATAATGACCCCTGAGATACACCAGAAAAGTGTGTAAAGTTTTTAGATAAGGAGGTAATAACTTTATCAATGACTTGGCAAAATTTAAGTATATTGTGTCGACCTGTCATTGCATAGTTTGGCTTTGGCTTGAAAAAGAGGAAGGCTAGTTGCTGTTGGACAAAAGAGTGGAAACCATGTTGTTTAGGCATTAAGCAAAAATTTAGTAACAGACTGACAGTTTGTAAAATTAGAGATTCAAAGACTTTTGCTGTTACCTGTTCCAGTCATATGAGCCCATAATTTGTAATGTCACATTAATTTCCACTCTTATGTAAAGGTATTACCCAACTAATTATAAGGAAGGTGGGGAAAACACCGAATGGCAAAGATTTATTGAAGAAAACTGCCACCTGAACTTCAGAGAGAGAGCAACTTACTCCCTGGTATGCAGTAGGTGTTCCTCGCCAAACCATCACACCTATTTGGCATCTGTGTTGGTGCAATCTTCAGATGCCAGTACAACAGAATTTATGAGCTTTGGTGAGCCTTAGTGATGACACTGGGAACTTGTCTGGAACGATCTCACCATGTTAGCCAGGTTGTCTGCTCCACAATAATTTACCAGTAAGTTCTTAAGATCGAGATATGCGAGTTTTTAATTCGTCTTCATCAAAAAGACTTGACAGATAGATATTGGCAAAAGAAAAAAGCTTCGCTTATAGTCGAATCGTTCCTCTCCCTAGTCCCAATAATATATTCTGTTTATAAAAATCCCATACTACCAATCTTCTCGCTCGAATATCAAGCAATAATAAGCGAAATAAATTGTCAAGAACTGGATTATACAGGACTCCCAGCCAATCTCGCAGAAATGCATTTCAGGGCAGACAGCTGCGAAAAGTTCCCAGACCATCTCCTTATCTTCACAGACGGATCAAAACTTAATGGTTCCGTGGGTTGTGCGTTCTACGACAGCCTGAACAGGTATCATGAGGAACACCTACTTCCGAACCTGGTTAGCTCCTATACAGTGGAAGGTATAGCCATACTGAAAGCGCTGGAATACGCCGCGAAGATACCAAATAAAAAAATTGGGATTATGACGGACAGTCTCAGCACGATTTGCCACCTACGCACTTTCAACTTTCATAATAAGTTACGAATACATTTCAATCGATTGTCAGGTTAACCTTCAAATTAAGAAATCAAGGCAAAAACGTTGTAATATGCTGGATAAAAGGGCATGCAGGTATAGAACATAATGAGAGAGTAGACTAGTTAGCCAAGGAGGCAACCATTTAGGTTCTCCCATGACCGTAAAGCTAACCGCCGGAGACGTGATAAACTATACCAAAAGAGACGTGTGCACAAAGTGGCAAATTTGGTATGAGAGGGGCACAACAGCAGGGAAATTCTACCGCTCATTATTCCCAACATTACAAAAGAAGCCGTGGTTTCAAGAAATAGAGAGAGGAAAAGGTTTCTTCTCAACACTTACAAGACTCCGAACTGGCCATGGCATCTGCGGCTCATACTTACACAGGATTAGCTGTAGAACAACGCCAAACTGCGCAACCTGTGATGTAGTAGAGGGTCTTGACCATATACTACTACAATGCACCGAATATGAGGCACAGCGAGAAGAACTTTTGAAAGAATTGGACGCGCTGGGGCAAGTGAAAAGGCCACTGAACTTAAGCTCGCTGCAGGTAGAAGGTGTGAACGGAGGTCTATGACGCCTTGTTCAAATACCTCAAGAATTGTGATATTAATGTTTAAGTCGGTTATATATTTATTCCTATTTATTTATTCTATTTATTCATCTAGTCATTCCATTACATAGATAGTCACTTTGATTGTTTGTCACTGGTACCTGAATCTGGCTGAATATCCCTGATAAAGCAAAAAAAAAATCTCGTCTTCATAGATAGTTCTAAGCCAGGTGAGGTTGAGTTCACTTGATGGTTGTTCTCACCACACTGTAGCACCTATACAGCAGTATGGTATGCGATTTGGCACTCACTTGAGGCTCTGTTTACCTAGACTGCTTTCTTCTTTCTTTCTTTCAGTGCGACTACTGCTGTTTGTGGCCGGTCCTCCATTGATCCTCTTGTTGGAGTAGATACCATGAATTGGAAATCTCGGCAAAACATTGATTGTTAGAGTATCCAGACACAAAGGTCTGGAGTGTTACGAAAAGGCTGGCTAAGGTCGGGACGTCCCAACGTTCAGACTTAACAACTATGATCTGGTCCTCTAACAATGCATCAAAAAACGTGATTAAAAGAAAGTGATTGTGTCAGTAGGCCAGACTGGCAGAGAAGTTCCCCTTTGTCCAGAGCAATATTGATAAGTGGCTCTCGGAGGACCTCACTCGCCATACGGAAAATTACTTTTGGGTCGAGGCCCAAGTATGTGTCAGACCTGTAGAAAAAGGTTACAATTCCTTGGCTCCATATAGAGAACATGTAAGACTACCATCCAACATAAGAGCAGCGGGCAGTATGTGGGTCCCCTCTTCTTACAAGGAAACAGGATAGTTTTACTATATATTCATTTTAATAGTTATCAATTTTTTTTTTTTTTTCAATTTGTATGCACAGAAGGTCGCAACCTTTCCAAAATATAGTTCTTAGTCACAGTTTGTGAGTAACTGAGTAATACTCAACAAACCATGAATAAGAAATACCCATCTGAACCCCACCTTCATGATTTATATGACCTCCACCATAAAAAATACAAACATAAACAACTAAAGTAAGTGAATCACTGAATGTTAAAAGGGCCATTCTCCAATATTTTGGGGTATATGGGTTTTCTTCATTATCGTGTTCTATGTGGTCTATCTCATCGTTGGAAGTTGAAAAGGCAATTCTCCAGTTATTTGAAGTGTCAAAAATCATGGGATTGTGCCCAAATGACAAGAGAGGAAAAACAAAAAGCAATGTTTTGTCAGCTGAAACTACTTTAAAAATTCACGAACACATAGTCAGTTTTCCAGTAAAAGAAGCACACTATACAGGAAAACCATTAAAATTTCTTGATGCTCAATTAGATATAAAACCGATGAATGATTTATTTAAGAAGCTCCACCCTTCAGTAAAAGTTTGCTACAAGACGTATCTTAATTACTTCAGAGAAAATTTCAACTACAGGTTTGGGCAACCTCAAGTAGACACATGTGAAGGTCTCGAAACTAAAATCGGGTCTCCTCATATTAATGAAAGAGCAAAGAGAGTTGCCTTAGCAGAACTAGAAGTTCATAAAAGGAAAACTAAGCCATTCTTTAAAGCATTGAAAGCAGAAAAAGAAGATGCTACGAAGAAAATAAATCAGACCATGTTGTAGCAAAGCATTTTTTAAATACTGTGTTGTACAATGTGAATAATTTAGCCAATAAAGGAGTCATCTTTGTAATACTCAGACGTAACATTTTTTGATTGAAAATTTGAACCCTGAAATTCCCTCTTATAATGAAAAATATCGAAATTGCTATTCAAAATGTTGTGATGTTGTGGCACGTTAAAAGGGCAAAACTCCACTAACTTTGAAATTTTTTGTAGTAAAAAAAAAAAAAAAAAAAAAATGCTCATCATATTGAATGGTATTTGACATGGCAGAAATATTAGGGATTACTCAATTACCAAAAATATTTCGTGGGAAAAATGTATTCAGTCTTTTTCATTTTCCCAACATTTATGTTGAGTGGAGAATGGCCCTTTTAACATTCAGCGATTCAAATATTCCCATGAAATATTACTAGCAATTTTTTAATCGGTTAATTCATTAATTGTAACATTTTCTTGTACTTCATTAAATTAAACCCATTGATTTATGCATTGGCTGTTTCTGACAAACCATGACTCAGCTGTGATACTAGGTCTTTTATGACCATTATTTATGATAATTATGTAACATATGGATTTTACTTGTTAAAACTCTGATTATTCCTTTTTTTTACTTTGGATGTCCTTTATTTGCTTTTCCCTTATTTCTATAAATTTTCAATTTATGAGAATATCCATTGTTAACTGTGTAAGGTTTTTTAAATTTTAAACATTTTAATCGTGATTCTAATTTATCTTTAATTTTTGGGTATTTTATTAGTTGTAATGTATGATCAAATAAAAATATGTAGGAGAACAAGGTCTTCGCTTTTGCTGTCTATGAGCTGGTGGTTGGCTCTATTACAGTCGAAAAAAATAGTCTTCGCATCTCGGTGAATACTTTGGAGCAATATTTGACAAATGTTTTAACATGTTAACATGTGTGATATGTGCCAAAAGAATTGGTAAATCTGGGGCTGCTAGGATATACCAGAGATAATCAAGAAAAGATTATTTCTGATAGTTGCTTATAAAGTGCCAATACGGCACGCACCATTTCAAAAGCAATATACATATTTTACAGACATTAGAAGAGACATTACTGAGTTATTAAGCGATATAAAACCACCTCATAATGCATGAATCCTGCAGGAGAAATTACAATAGAGCTTAAAATAAAGAAATTGTTGAAGAAAAAATTAAATAAACTGAAGCATGGAAATACAACTGATTGCTCTGAATCACTTGGTTTTCTTTGAGAAAGGCCAGCCGAAACGAGGAAGTTAAAAGAAAAAGAAAGGTGAATGGCAAAGCAATGGTCAGAAATCAGGCTGAATTATTAGCCATCTTGAAAGTATTGTGATGAACAGGAAACGTCACAAAGTTTAACGCTCATGTGAGAAACCCCATTGCTCAACTGAAAACTCGATAACTACAATCTGAGAACCCAGTAGCACAAAACTGAGAAAACCCATTAGCTCAAGCTGTGCAGGAACCAGGTTCGTCTTTAGTGCGTATGCTTCTGTGCTCGGCATGTGTAATAATTTACAAACATTCGAGAGCATTCCAATTGCTGTCGGTTTTTCGGCAAACTCAAAGGAAAGTACAGTAGGTTCGTGGATGGCAGTTGTAATGTGTATTGCTCAACAAACACATCCATTGTGGAATCTCCAAAAACATGGAGTGGACGAAGGAAAACTGTCTTGTTCTTATTGAACTTTACCAAAAATTTGATTTTAGGTCCAACAGGAAGACATGATTAGCCCTGTTTTTGTAGTACTTATTGAGTATTTGAAATGGGACCCAGGGACTAGGAGAGGAGTAAAATGAAAAATTATCAATGAGAAATAGTCCTTTCTCACTCAGCTCACTTTCAGGCGATCGCCCAATATAATGCAGTCAACAGGAAACAGCCGTCAAGAATAAAGGGAAGAAACTGTGAGGTCCTCTTAAAGAAAATACTTGCTATTGGAGTAATAAAACTTTTAATTTCATGATGGTTCCATCACTCGATTAATTGACAACAAAGAAGATATTACTAGGAAGATATCACAGATGCATGAAAGAATAGAAGAAAAAAAATAAATAAATAAAAACAACAGAAAATCACCCTGCACAAAATGTTGAACGCTCATAGTTTATTAACTTATAATTAGTTAAAGCTATAAAAGCGATGATGAGCCATTTTTTGTTTCTGAGCGGGTGTTTTTGAGTCAGTCAGCGTTCCATCTGGTCGCGGCTCCGTTTCCTCCTCTTCAAGCTCTCTCGCAGATCTTTGGCTTTCTTTTTCCGGAGCTTCTTTTTCTTGATGGAGGTGGTCCCGCCGTCGGTGATCATGAGCCGCCTCACGGCCTTCGCTTTGCTGAGCAGGACGACTTTGCCCTTTTTTTTGAGCGGCTCTTCGAAAATCGTCTCCAAGGCCTGGCTCCTGTTCCGCTTGACGACCTGGCTGCGGACCGGCTTCTCGAGGAGGGCCGCCGGCCTCGATCTCAGGTGTCTTCTAGGTTCGACTCCTTTCCCGCCGGTGCTGCATCCCTCGCCGGCCGGGTGACGCTCTTCCTCCTCCACCTCCTCCTCCTCCCTGACGGCTAGCGACGCCTCCGCCTCGCTGATCACGAATTCCATGTTGTAGTCAGGATCGGACTCGAGGGCGGCCGAGGCGGAGGCGGTACAGAGTTCGCTCTGAGAGCCGTTCTTCTCTTCACACGGTTGCCCGTTCGATGAGTCGTATCCCTGAACAGCTACAGCCGCTGCTCTGTTCTCTTTTTTCCCCTCTTCCATTTCCGACCGCATCGCACTAAAAGGCTTCTTCTCGGCCTCGGCCCCGCAGAAAGTCCTCACTCACTCCAACACTTCTTCCGATCCGCACCCGCGCAATCTCAGCCCTCACTCCCCAAAATTGAATTTATTGAATTTCACAGCGCACCGCCTAACCCTACGGGAAGGTAACCGGCTTCTTCTTGTTTTGTTTTTTACCGGTCTCTATGATCACTTGACAACTTTTAACACGTACATGACGTCACAATAAGGGAATGAAAATTATTCATTTTTCCATTTACGTTTTAATGGTCGCTTGACCAAGTTACTTCTTTCAATTAATTATTCTATAGACTTAAGGTCTTGGTTGAGATAAAAATTATTCGTTTTAAAAGCACAAAAGAACTCTTAAGCTTATTTTACATGTAATAATAATAAAAGTGGTTTATTATTTTTTTAAATCAAATATATTATTTACAAAATTTTAATTATAGCCGAGTTGACTCACATTGCTCTTTTGCATTTCACAAGAATTGCAATGGAAAAGAAAAAATGAAAATAGTACAAGAGTAAAAGATATGTGTGGAAGGTGATCAAGGACTATCAAGTACTCCACCACCCCTTACGGAATGGTAACTAAGTAGGTAAAGATGGAGGAAATGTGCGAGTGTTGAATGGATTTGGGTTGAAGGCTGAAATGCCATAGATGTTGACATCTTGTACCCAATCTCAGCAGCTTGAAGGCCGAGCTCCAGACTCAGATGGGCGAGATCCTTGAGCCTGCTGGCGACCTATTGCAAATTACAAAAGCTGGAGTTGTTGGTGGACTGTGAGAAGTGATGGGCACAACGCTTTGTGTATATATGTACCTAAAATGCAGAGTTGTAGTTATAGAAATCCAATCTGACAATTACAGTGTTTTTTCGACATTAAATACAATATTTACAAATTTTTAATGTGGTCAAGGACTTCTATCTGTTAGCCAAGATGACACACTGCTATTTTGCGTTTCACAAGAATTGCAACATAAAAAACCTTTTTACAATAATATAAGAATAATGTAAATAAAAATTACTGTGTAATGCTATAAATGAAGTTAACTATTGACAACACTTTAAAATAACATTAAATAATTTGTTCATGTCGTGAGGAGCATTCAATGAATGAAATAGTTTAGAAAACACCTTTTTCATTTTTTTGGCAACATTTCAACCTTTATTCATGTCATCTTTAGTCACCAATCTGTTATAATACAAACAGATGTCACACTAATTGCAGACTGGTACCCAAAACACTGATTGCTACTTCAATTATACATCACACCACCTCTACACAATATTAAACATGGCTAAAGAATTATTACACAGAATCATTTCTCTAAGTCATGAATCCTTTGACCTATAAAATAATGAAATGTACAAACAAATCTTACAAAACAACTACCTCAAAAATATAATCAACAGAATCATAAACATTTATTGCCCAGCACTACACAACAAAACAACATCCTCCACAGTATACAACAGTTCATAAACTCAATTATACAAAGGCATACCAGTATACATGTCCATTCCATTCATCCAAACATTGTTATATAAATCCAACTTTGATCAGAGAAAATTTCCCATTGTTAGCGCATTCCCCACCCTGTTACAAAAACAACGGAATACAAATTCGCATTTCGCAATACTCACACAAAACCAATAAATAGCACTATATTTAATACAAGTATGAAATACTTGGTTCAACATTTATATTTACATCTTAAATTTTATTTTTCCCAATCAACATACGTTTTGTAATTTACCTAGGCAGGCTCTGAAGATGGCCCGAATAAAAGTTGAAACACATTAAAAAAATGAAAAAGTGTTTTTTTAAACTACTTCATTCTTGACCATTCTTCAGGACTTCAACAAAATATGAAACAACAGGTCACTAAGAAACACACACTAACATTAAATTTATCTATTGCGATTACTACCACTTTATTTTGCATTATATCAGAATTCTTTTGCTTTGTGCTACCACATTATCCACTGGATATAAATATATAACAACCAACATATATACTTCAAAAACTCTAAAAATAGTTTAAATTTTTTTTAAACAAGTAAGAGGATGAAATTGACCAGATATCCAAACATCAATTCACCCAGCTGGAACCAACCAGCCGGTAGGAGAAGCGAGGCTGCCATATCTTAATTAAACTGCACTCTTGCACCTAATTTAATTAAGGTTTTTAGTTGAGATGAAAAAAAGTTAATGGCACGAGAGGATTCGAACCCACAACCTTCGGCTAGATATGCTGCTGCTCTACCACTTGAGCTATCGTGACCTCGATCCACTCGGACATCAACTTCCTATCTCAACCCCACCTTACGAGTTATCCCTCCTTCGTCCCATTGACTTTTTTCATCCCAACTAAAAGCCTTAATTAAATGTAATGTATTAATTGGTCAAGTGGACCTCGAAAATAGTGAATTAACTTGCACCCAATGTTAAAAACTAGTAGAGCATATTGCATGTTGTCCTCTCAAGACTGCCGTTCTATCCTTAGCTCATAATAATGGAGAAGAAAAGTCTACATATCTACGCCATCTGCATGCTCTATGCCAGTGCCCCAGAAGAAAAATTGGTCTGGTGCCCCGCCCTTCCCATGAGCAAGAAGGAAACTTCCAGACTGATCGCCCACCCACTCGCCTGCCCAAAGACCTCCCCTCAATACTTAGGATTAGTGACGATAAAATTAAAACATGAAGAACAGTTCAAAGTACTATAACAAATCATTATCGCATTTATATTCACCAATGACCAAAATTAATGCACCACACTTAAAATTTAATATATTTAGGTTTATTCATATTTTACATAAAACAAAAATAGGTTGCAAAAAACGTAAGACATTAAAAAAGAAAAAAAAAAATTACTTAATTCTTGTAAAAAAAAACCTTTAATACCGAGTATTTCCACTTCGGGTATGAATCGTGTCCATTAAACGCCTTGCAGATCTGTGAAAAGATTTCTGATAAAATTCTGAGTTCTTTTCCGTTGATCAAGAACATCCTTTTCTAACGCTTCTAGAGTGTTAGGACCTGGGTTTTGCTGTTATTCTCATTGCTTAAGTTGGTCCCAAATGTGTTCGATTGGGTTCAAATCTAGACTTTCAGCTGGACGAAGCATTCAATTTCAACCTCATTCAGGCCATACTCAATCTTCCTTGCACAACAATCAATTCGGTGGGGAATCCAAGGAAATGCCACCTCCATAACATCAATGACCTACCATGGAATGGTACCTGAGGAACCATACAGCATGGGACGTACTTTTCTCCTGAGCGTTTCCATATGAAATTATGCCCATCTGAAGACATGAGGCCAACTCTTGCCTCATCTGTAAAGAGAATTCGAAAGAAGCGATCTTTAGGTGTAGCAGAATGAAAGAGCAGACATAATGCCATTTTTTGGCATTAATTGGTACAAGAGTAATTAAAGGAAGTAATCAAAGCGTTATTTACTGTGGAAAGGCAGGGGATTTAATTTTAAACTAAATAAATTGAGTAGTGTGTAAATTTGTCCATCAGTATATAAAATCCAACCATATTTACTGACCATTTGATGTTAGCAAACTTTGGTAACTAAAAGGATTTTGAATGCCCTTCATTGAACATATTCTCTTCAAATTACCTTTTCCTCCGAACAGTATATTTTGAACAAATTATCACGTGTTCCAGATTATCGAAAACATGAAATCTATCACATTTGTAAAAGTACTTCCTAATTTTCCTCCACAGATTCCTTGGTTTGCTCTGAGCCTTGTGTTTGTTGTGCAGTCCTTTTTTGATATGCTACAAACTTGAAATACAGGTTCCTATTAATATTAGAGATTAACGATGTAAAAAAAAGGCTCCTTGTGACCAAGCTTTCATTTTCCTTCCACCATGACCTTAACTTAATGCTTTATATCCTGAACAAGAAGAAGGGAGTGTTTTGACATGACTGAGAGTCAGGCATAGTAGGCTTACCCACTGGAACCAGCTCCAGTATTTAATCGCTGCAGAGAATTGCTTAAAATACAATAACAATGAAGATATAATCTTACAAGTCAATTAGTGGATATTCTTGGAGACGATCCCCCTATTATTAATCAACGCTTTAATTTTTTGAAAACAGTGAGTTTCATTCACAAAATACACCCTTGCAAGAAAATTGGCTGCTGATAGGACCCGCACCGAGGCATAAATGAATAAATAATAAATACGAAATAAAATAAAAATAAATAAAAAATAAATAAATAATAAGAGTACAACTTAAAAAGTATAAACAAAATGTGATACTGCATTATTGAACATAGGAGGTATTACTCGGTGGGCAGTGTGCCCCTGACTTGGCCTTGTTCACCTTTGCTCAGTGTCCAGCATCTCCAAAGTGATCAAGGTGAAGCATGACCCTATGATATGAACACATTTAAAAGCAACCTTTTTTCATGTACATTACATGTACAACACTGAAAAGCATCTGAATTATTTACAAAGGGTTTTGGATCTAAATGCCGTTTACCATATCTTATTCAATGAGAAACAATAAAAAAAAAGTTTGTTTTATTTTTTTCAATTAATTAAGGTTTTTAGTTATTTATTCGAACACATGACCTAAGGCTAGATATGTCGCTGCTCTCTCGAGGTCATGATAGCTCAGGTGGTAGAGCAGCGGCGTATCTAGCCGAAGGTCGTGGGTTTGAATACCTCTCGTGCCATTAACCTTTTTTCATCTCAACTAAAAACCGTAATTAATTGTGATATATTAATTGGTTGAGCAGACCACGAAAACAGCGAATAAGTTTTTTTTTGCTTCAAAATATTGTCTTCCAGATTGAATTGCAATTCTCACATACATCAGATAAGAGATGTCAATGATTTTAGGATTTGGTCGGTTGAATTATTGCAGGCAATAGAAACTTTTCATTAATAGGAATGTTTAAGCAAAGTTCAATGTTTTACTTATCATTTAGCTTACAGAGGATGGGATTTCAATCTTGGTGAGAGCAATTACTTGCATAAAGATTATCATTGGGATTTAATAAAAATAGTCTTTCCTGCCAGAGGTCAAATAATATATTTTAATTCTAGACCTTGGCTGGAGGATTTACAGGATCTACGGTGCTAATCAAAAGACAGGTCAAAAATAAATCGAAGTGCAATGAATTTAATAATCATATTCAAAAAGAAATTAATAATTTAAGTTTTAAGTTTAGTTGATAATGGCGCGGGCATTTCATGTATACAATCAGCTTTATTTGAAAGATTACAATTAATTAAGGTTTTTAGTTGAGATGAAAAAAAGTAATGGCATGAGAGAGATTCGAACCCACGACCTTCGGCTAGATACGCCGCTGCTATACCACTTAAGCTATCGTGACCTCGATCCACTCGGACATCAACTTCCCATCTTGACCTCACCTTATGAGAGCAGCAGCGTACCTACTAAAAATTAAGGTTCGTAATTTCACATGGACACATGAATTGTATTTAATCTTAAATTTACTGTCGCCAGTAATTTTAGGATTAGATGCTTTTAGGGAGAACTCAAATGTCCGTAGATCCTTTCGAAAATGCAATATCCTTTAAATTCAGACCTGAACCAAAATTTTTATGATGGATAATTCAAAATTTACTCGATCAGTATCCATGATTAATCAAGAAGATCTTAGGAGATACCTAAAAGACAATTATCCTGACGTCTTAACAAAAACATTAGGTGTACAAGGGGATACTCGTATGACATTGCGTTGAAGGAGTGGGCTGTCTTGGATCCCAGAAAATCAGAGATTTGCTATCGATTGCAGCTCTTCTTGAAAGTAATGTTACAGAGAAAATTAATTCTCATTACACTCCCCATGTTTTCTTGCAAAAATCTAGGGGAGAAAAATCAAAAGATTTTTGTTTGGTTGTGGATTATAAGACACTGAATGATAAAATTCAGTATCCATTTAAGAAAGGGAGTGTAGTTCACCGTTTTTTAAAATTTAAATTCAGCATACAATCAAATACCCCTGACTAGACAATCACAAAAATTAACGGCATTTCAAGTCACGTGGGGCATAGCTTTTAAAAGAGTACCTTTTGGGTTAGCAACTGGAGGTCAAGTGTGGCAAATTGTCATGGAACAGACATTTGGGGATTTAATTTTTGATTGCGTTTTTTTTTCCTTCGACGACTTAATGGTTTACTCTGAAAATTATGAGCAACACTTAGAACATCTTAAACTAATTTTCGACAGTTTGCAGTATTGACGATAAATGAAGAGAAGCTCCAACTCGGATAAAGTTCCTTGGGCATGTCATAAGCCATAAGCGGGTGGAAATTTATCCGAGTTGTACGAGCAGCTTGCTAGAGATACCCCATCCCAGAACTCCCCACGAGGTTGCTCAATTTCTAGGTGCGATAAATTTCTTTAGCCAATTCATTCTCGACTTTGCAAAGATGGCCAACCCACTGAATGAGTTGAGAAAAGGACTCAAATTTAGAGTGAACGTCTGAGACGGAAAATGCCTGGATGACGCCGATTCTTGTTACTCCAGAAATTACAACCCCATTTGCTGTATTTATGGATGGCTCAGAGCTCTGTGTTTCAGCATGTTTAACTAACGTTCACCTCACGAAAAGTAAAGCATGCGGAGCAAAATTATTTAGCTTATGAGTTAGAAGCTTTAGCTATCGAACATGCCCTTGACAAATATAGAATTTATCTGGAGAATGACAAGTTCAGTCTGTATAACTCCATACATACAGACCATCATGCCCTTACGAGCATAATTAACATGCACATGAAAGGAGGATGACACGCTCGGTTCGCAATGAAATTTATGTCTTTTAAGTACAAAGTCGGACACATACCGGGAAAATGGAACACTATCGCCGATTATCTTTCACGCAATCTGATCTGAGAAACCAATTCAAATTTCGGACAGTTATCCTCAAGCATTCCAAAATTTTAAACAAGAACAAATCAAGGATCTGGAAATAGCAGAAATATTACATAAATTAAAAAAACAGAGCTTATATGGAAAAATATAAAATTGTTAACGGCTCTTTTTTTCCTTGGCTTTGCCTGAATGCATTGGCCGTGGTCTATAGAATTTACTGATTCTTTCACGTGTTGTTGCCTTTTATATTTTGATGTCATTATTTTTTTATAAAGGTCATTAAACTGTCAAATACTGGAATTTTTTTAGTGTTGCTCAATATAGTTGCTAAATTTATTGGGAACACTACTCCATGCTTTCTTAAAATCCCATATAATTCCTCTCTACCTTTGTTTCTGCAGGGGCATGTTAATATGAGATGTTCCAGGTCGGCATATGTTTCTCCATTACAGTTGTAATTTGTGTTTTCTATGAAGAATATTTTTGCTAGATGGTGCGGAAATTGGTTGTGGTTTAGTCTAAGTCAGATTAAAAAAATGGTAGTGAAACAGTCCTTGGTCTAGTAAGTCTGTGGAACCATGGCTTGTAGGGAATGGCGGGTTGGATTCTTGCATACTATTTCCCTTTAATTCATTTGGATTCGACGTAATCTTTTTGCCAATTCTGTTTGGCCATTTTATTGACATGTGCTTTGATATCGCATATTGTTATCAATTTAAATGGACTCCCATTTTTTCCAGCATCTTTTGCCGATAGTTCTACTTCCTTGTATTTATTTATATCGTGTGCTTTGACCCATATGAAGTGAACTTCTACTTCGCTTATCCTCAATTCATCAAGTACCCCTAGTATTTCCTCTATCAATGTGTTTTTGTCAGTTTTAGCCTGTTCTAAATCCGTCAGTATGCTAAGGCTGTGATACGATGGCTGCGTTGTTGTGTTAGATTTTCTGCAGCTAGATACTTAAGAGCTTGTTGCTCTCTGACGAATAGATGGTGGTTATTTCCGGAAGCTTCCATTTATGGGATAGTGTGCCTTCTGTTGTGATTATGGCTGTGCACGTTTCTTTGTCTGACTTTGACCCATCTGTGTACACAACTTTGGTAACGTTGCAGTTGCCTGCCTCGTAGCAGCTTTTAATCACGTCTGTCTTTCTTGTTAGGTGATTTGGGCTTAATATCGCACTTGGCCTAGTCACAGGTTTCCAATGTGGATATTGCCTAGGTCCTCATATTGATTTTTCCAATACTAACTGCTTCAATTTCATGTGTGTGTCTAGAAGGAGGTTTAACTTTTGGTGGGTTGTGGGTCTTAATCCTGTTAGTCTTGTAAAAGCTAGTCTGTCAAGGTTTCTCATTACTGGGTGATCGATGTCGTTAATGAATAATTTGCCGGCCAACATTTGTCTACGTCTTATAGAGAGCTGGTGGGTGTTGATTTCAATGACCCAAGGCAGCTTCTCAGGGCTCTGCATTGTACCTTGTCGATTCGTCTTAAATGAGTTTTCGTGAGTTTGCAAAGTTTCAAGAACCTTTGTGAACGAACCAATGAAGAACCAAGAAATTTTGCAAACTCACTTAATAGAAACACGTCAGTTGGTTGGGTGAGGGATAAGATAAGGAAAAATAAAAGGATTAGACAAACACCAGACAAGAACTCCAACATAAATGGGTGAATTTAAGAACCTGTTAGCCCGACCATAACAACCGACGATATAGCAGTGAATAATGCAGATGAAATAGACAGCCAACTCACAATCGAGAAGCTTGAAAAATTTATATCAACTGGAAAAAGTACATCCCCTGGTTATGATCAAATCAATTACAAAATGCTAATATATCTACCAACCAATGCAAAGTTAAATCCTTCTGTAGATCTTTAATGAAGTATGGACGAATATGACAAGAGTAGAACAGTGTAATTATCAATTAATGTTCCTATATACAAACCAACAGACAAGCCAACTTCATATAGACCAATCGCGCTATCCTCTTGTGTGCTTAAACCGGTGCATAAAAACTAGGTTGGCGTGGTACGCGTGAAAAACGGACATTTTACTAGATTTCCAACATGGTTTCCACAAGCACCATAGCACCTATGATAATCTGACAAGTTTCCTAAATGGATGCGACAAGAACTTGCTAAAAAAGAAAACCACACTGGCCATATTCTACGACATTACTAATGCGTACTCAAATGTCCATGTTAACCTGCTAAAGCAACAAATGATAAAACTAAACATACCACTTCGGATAACTCATACAGTTATAAAAATAATTAAAAAGAAAACTTTTTGACTGTAAAGGGAGATTCATACATACCAATGCGTAGCACATCCAGCTAAGGCACAAAAAAATTGTTAATATATTATCCATACAAGTATTGACTTCTACAGTTATTGAGTGGAACGTGCACGTATAGAGGCCAGCATTGTCCCAAGGAATATTTGAACAGGGCTAGTGCTTGCCTATAGCAATGACATGATTAGTATGAATTATTTTGTCTGCACTGATTGTCGGTTGCAGTTAATTAGTTAAGGCTAAAGTCTGAAGTATTTAAAAAATCTGTTTATAGTCCGGCAGTTCTCTGTAGAGAGTAAAGAATGTTCTTTCTTTTTAAATTCATTTGATGCACAGCATATCTTTCCCCCCACTTCCACATAATCCGATTCCTTTCCTTTTTTCAAGTAAAATTGCTACCACAGCTAATTATTTAACCAAAAATTTGTTAAACATGTTTAAGTTTAGACAAAGTAGGCAGGTAGGTAGGTATTGACAATGACTATTTGACTACATTTTTCAAATTATTCTTCAATAAAAGTCCAATGGTTATGATGTTAATGAACAATTAACAAAATAAAGAAAAAACATTGTTTAGTGAACAAACTCTTTATTTTAATTTTTCAACACAGGCATTCTACAAAAAATAACATTAGCTCATGGCTAATTTAGAATTGACGAACATATCCTGGAATGCATTACTCACTGATCTTTTTATCTTCAACTTTATCCTGTGTCTTTGCTAGAGCCTTTTCTTTTTTCTTGCTTGCTGTCTTTTCTTTCTGGGACTCTTGTTTCTTTTTTGCAGCTGGTTTCCTAGTACGAGGCTCAGGCTCTTTCAAACCACTTGCGGCATCTCCATCACCTCCTGCTGTTAATAAAAGAAAAATAAAAGTTTTATTTAAATTGATTTTGTAGAAATGGGTAGGTGTAGGCAAATTATTTATTAAAAAGAAAAAAAATTGATGAATTGTCTGGAGCCACCTTAAGGCATTTGCATTCCCTATTTTGTGAAACATTGCAGTACAGGCAGGAGGTAAACCTAGCCTGCTCTTCCCATTTCCACAGAAAATGAATCCCACTCGTACAACCAAACCTGACATCCCCATTAGACCAGTGGTTAACTATCGACCAACCAAGCAAAGATGGGCAGATCAAAATGACCGATAACAAACAAATTACATGAATATGGTTCTTCATGTTTTGAGATTCTTCCATAAGAAGAAAATAACAACAGGATTGAAACAATTTATCAATTTCAACTGTAGCATGTCTAATTCTAGTGGTACTGTCACCAAACTTATCCTATCTTGGGAAATCCTGTTTTCAAGAGCTAAGCTCTAAGCCACCCTCACAAAATATTTTAAAAAAAAATAGCTCTTTACACTAAGTTGTTTTCTATCGATCGGGATTTCAAGCCCTGATCACCCTTGCAAGGAAAGGGGCAGCTACACCGTTGACAGGACCCGAACCCTTCTGTGGCATAGGAATCCACACTATCAACGAATATCTCAGGAGGACAAAAAGAAAATAAGGGACCATTGAAATTCGCTTATTGGTCACAGACAATCCAAGAATCTTCTAACCAATTTCGGAAAGAAAGAAATTACAGAAGGTGTCAAACGAGGCAGGAATAGACTGCGAATCCTGGCAGGATACTGTAGATTAAATGGGCATCTAAAGAAAATTGGAATAATCCAAGATGGCACATGCAGATTCTGCAAAGAAGCAGAAGAGACGCCAACACATCTACTAATAAACTGGCGCAACATTAGCCCGCAGGAGGAAATGTTTTGGGATGTACAATGTGACCATCGAAGAGATTCAACCAATAAAACCGGGCCTACTAATAAAGTTTCTTGATGAAATAGTACTCACTGATGTGCTCTGGGCAGAGAACGGGCTCTTAAAGGGCGCAGTATACAACACCCTGAAATATCATTATAGATTGAAGGAATTCTACAACCACGTCTCTTGACATGAATTGCAAAAGGGTACTCACCGATACCCCCCCCCCCAACCAACACGATGTTCCAACGAGAAGCTTGTTTTTAATAGCACTCAATTTGAACATGTCTGAAACCTACGTACGAAACACGAGAATTATAACACAAGTAAATGTTACAATGGTACATAGTTTAAGAAATTAATTATAAATTAGTGATTAAAGATTAAAAATTAGAGTAGTAACTTAATATTATTAAATTACTATAAAAATGATAATTAAAATAAGTAATTTAATTGAAAATGAGAGGTAGATCAAAATCTATTATATTATTATTTTTTTTAATTTCACCTGGCAACCCTTCAACTTGAAGCTCTTGCTAACATCAGGCAATTAAACACTGGCCCCCACAACCTATACCGGGTGTGCCCATAAGTTTCTGTTTTTTAAATTTTGAATTTCATCCTATTAAAGACAACCCACTATTATTTATTATACCTGATAAGCTCTAGGGTAGCAAAAGCCCTATTGAAAGAGATTTTAAGAAAAGGGCAGTTGATCCCAAAAATCAACATGATTTTTGGAATTTCATAAAAACTCAAAAAATTTTCACATTCAGGCACTGAAAAAAATTAACATTTATTATTGTAATTAGGTTCTTTTTTTTAATTTTAAACAATTCAAATGAGGGAATTTTTCTTAAATATTAATTGTTGTAAATATGCTTTTTTTAATTTTTTTTCTTTTTAAGGTCTTTTTTTGGGGGGGGGGTTATTATATATTGTTAGTATGTCTGGTTCGAATGCTGGGCCGCTAGATTCGAACCAGGGGCCTTTACCTCACAGTGCTGAGGGCCGTGTCAACGCCTAAACCGTTGTTGAGACCATGCACGCCCCCTAAATTGTATAATTAATGAATAGTAATTGTATAAAAAGGTTATTTTTCCAGCATGAAAATACTTTTTCTCATTCATACATTGGTGAAAAAAGTTAAAATAAGTTTTTTGAAATGGTTTAGAATACGAAAATTCTCAATATTTCGCAACTCAAGTTAAGAGGGTTTTAAAGTGAGGCGAGTTGCAGGTTTGCATACTCAAGACTCGCCGCTCACGGTTGACTCCAGTGTGGAGCTCACGGCCTAAAACCCTACCAAATTGGACTTGTGAATCGTCAAACATTATTTGCTATAAATTAGAACCTAATTACAATCAACATATCAAAGTTTCGTATGAAAAAATTCATATCTGAGCTAAGTCTCAGATTTCGGTTCCACGTAGAATGAGTTAAAATGAAATAATGATAAAAGTGATTATTTAGGGAACAAAAATATTCATATTAAATTAAATTTTAAATGAGTGTACGTACTCACTCTACAAAAACGTTAGGTTAATTAGTAATCGTTTAAATCTGGAATGCATGGGCGTTTGCCCGAAACAAATACTATCTTTTTCCAATCCTCACCTTTCTCCTGCTTCTTTGACCGGGTGTTTCTCTCTTTTTTCTTCTTGAGGTTCTTATCTTTCTGGCTGTCCGGTTTCTCCGGTTTCTTTTTAGCTGCAGGCTCTGCGAAAGTGGGTTCAGGCTCTTTCTTAACCACCGCGGCATCTCCATCGCCTCCCTCGACATCAGACAATTTTCTCTTAAGTTCGGAGCTCTGATCACGCTCGGACGATGGATTCTCTTCCATTTCTGCTACTTCCCCTTCGTCCTTTTTTTCGCGTAATTCGGCATCCTTCTCGTCGGGCGCTGCTACCTCAGATACCACGTGGTCATCGGAAGGCCCTTCTTTCTTTTCAGTACTGCTTTGTTGCTCCTTTAAAGCTTGCATGATCTAAAAAAATCATCAGTATAACTCAGTTTTAAAAAGTCTACAAGGTAAATTCAATTAATAATGAAATCTTACGAAAAGGGTTAGCGGTGAAACGTGGAGACGTGCTAACGAGAAGAACAGCGGAAGAAAAATGGCGGGTAACGGTCGAAAGTGTCGCTTTAAAACCCTACTACCGAACAACGTGGCAATCAGCGCTGACACAATCAGTTTTTTAATTTTTCAATATCCGATATTGGAGCATATTTAATCATCTTAAGTTTAGACAAACTTCGCCGAAAGTAGCCCAATTATATGTTTTTAACAAAAAGCCCACTGATTAGCAAAAACTCGCAAACTTGTGATGATATATAAACTAAACTGACTGATCTGATCCTCACTATTTTTATAGATAAACTATTTTTTTAGTCTAATAAATAAAATAAAGTATTAATCTAGTTTATTTAATAAAACTTTCGATAATTTTGTTTTGTTCTCTGTGTATATCAGATCTCTCTTACAATGTAATTGTCTTTACATCCAAAATAAAACAGTACTTTCTTTAAAAAAATGTTGGAAGCATTTTTCCCAATTAAATAAAAAAGACTTAAAGCGTATAGTTTCAAAAATTAAAAAAAAAAAAAAATACGACAGCACTGATTTTCGTGAAGTGGGGGTCCGGGCATTTTACATTTCGTGCCGGCACTTGTTCACTGGAAGCTCGTCCGCCATTTTTCTACAGCCGTTCTCGGTATCACGTCTTTTCCACATCTCAACGTTAAACTATTTTTTTGTAAGATTTTATAATTTAATTTATGATAAAACTGTTTAAACAAATATAATTTGTTTTGTTTTTAGACGATGGAAGTCTTGAAAGAGAGACAAAGCAAAACTCAACCTCAAGATGGGCCTGTTGGCCACGAGACGAAGGCCGATGAGAAATCGTGCCGTGGAAGGGAATCGGAGGTCTTCGAGCCGTCATCAGTTCACGATGGGAAGGCCGTCGAGGAAGATTGCGAGCAATCGCACGAAGAGGAAGTCGAAGAACTCGAAGAAGAAATAGATGAGGGTCCATCTTCCGAGCGTGATCAAGGCTCAGATTTGAAGAGAAAGCTGACGGATGTCGAGGGAGGCGGTGATGGGGACGCCGTGGGCGGTTCTCAAGAACCTGAACCCTCTTTCGCAGAGCCTGCAGCGAAAAAGAAACCGGACGACCGGAAAGATAAAAATCTCAAGAGAAAAAAGGAAAGAAAGACCAGGTCAAAGAAACAGGAGAAGGGTGAAGGTTCTAAAAAGACCGTCGGGTAATTGGATTCGAGTAAATGTCCATACATTCTAGATCTAGCTGAGTGCTAATTAAGCTAATATTTTTGTAGAATGTATGTGTTCACCCTTTAAAAAAATATTTCTAATATAAAGATTGCTGTTTCTTAAATAATCACCTCATGTAGTTTGTCACATTAATACAAAATCATTAACATATCTGTAATCCGATCAAAATAAAAATTTTATTAACATTTTTCTTGAATTCATTAATCATTACTACTAATAAAATTGTAGTTAATTATCTAATACTATCCTTCATGCTTATATAATGCGTAGTATAGTAGTAACTTAACAAATGAATTTAAGTTACTAAAAATTCTAATTTAAATTGG
Source organism: Cimex hemipterus (assembly GCA_039619505.1). Classification (NCBI taxonomy): domain Eukaryota; kingdom Metazoa; phylum Arthropoda; class Insecta; order Hemiptera; family Cimicidae; genus Cimex; species Cimex hemipterus. Next base: position 2,963,218 of record CM077101.1, on the reverse strand, counting down.
ATTGACAGTGTGGATTAGTAAGTGCCATTGGCCTCAAAAGTATTCTGAGCACTAACTACACTGTACTACCTACTATAATTAATGGAATTACTGACAATGGAGTCACACCAGTTTTCAATGAACTCTGAAGGCTGAAGAGGTACTCGATTTAACACACTTGGCCCTCTCGCTTACTCATTTGTATGAGCTTATAATCACGTTTATACAAACTGTACGACAAAAATACACTCAAGAAAAAAAAGGACACTTTAAAAAGGAAGAAAGGAGACTAGGAAGTTTTATGTTCCCCAAGCACCAAAGCCTTCTTTCTTATTGTATTTTCCTAGTTCCTTAATGTAGTCTGTCTACGATCCTTCTTTTAAGCACTAGGTCATTGCTACAACTCCTTTCTCTGGGTTTTCTTTGTCTCCATTGAGCTGTTACCCAGCATTCAAGAATAATATGGGTAGCAATTCTTTTTCTTTGAATGGGATCATCATTGAATATTCCCAGTCAGCTATGTAGTCTCAAATGCCAGTGACCAGTTAACAGTCCTATCATTCCTCTAATTTAGCCCTCGCTAATCATAACTGACTTTGCCAGTCTTTATGAGGGTTGTTTTAGCATAAATTTACTGTATCTAGTCCTCCTAGAGATTATCAACTTCTCCTTTTGATTTTTTTAAATTCCATTCTGTGGTGGAGGAATCTGTTTGTTTTTGATATTGCTTGATATCGCAAGAATAGGTTCAGGGCCTTGAAGATCCTCATCTGGCCAGCGTGTCTTCCTTTGTGCTCAAGCTATCATCGAGTTGTGTTTCCCTGGGTGTTGGAGATCTTGAAAGTATTCATCGACTAATTTTGGTTTTTTACATATAGGCCGAGGCTAGCATGTCCATTGTGACTCCTTCCTTCATGTAGTTTAGTATAATTGTTTAGTCCCTAAAACAGAGCTTGTAAGGGATTACTTTGTAATTATTTTTAATTGAAATGCGCATTCTTAAAGTTTTATTATTTGTCATACATGGGTTTTTCTTCCTTTATCTCATAGTCCAGCTTTTACTACTTTACCTTTTAATAGCCAGGGTTCCTGGATAAGAGCTATATCGATGTTTCCTTTTGCATGACAAAGCGTAAATGTTTCAGCCTTACTATGCTGGGCGTTTGCTTGAAGTATCCTCAGCATCTGTCTTTACTCTTCTCTATCTTTTAGGGTTATCATTGCAAAGCCAAGATAAAGTTTGACGGATTTGCTTAGAGCCCCAACGGATGCATCATCTGTCTACCGCCAGTGTTAGATCTTTGCTTTCTACTCTCTGACTGATGACTGCATTACCCAAAACTTGGTTTTGGGATCTCATCAGACTGAGAGTGATGGCAGTGTCTGTAGTATCCAGTTCAAGATCTGCTCCCCACATAGCTACCCCAGTGGTTTTTATGATTTCTCTGTAGGGGCCTAACTTAAGGTTTGTGCCTTTTCATGGGGGGATTGCCATGAGCCATTTCTTGGCATTTCGGCTCTCGCTGGTTATCAGGACAACAGCCCCTTTTTCAACTTGGTGGCCCTGCCCTGACTGTCTGTTAACTTTTTTCTGGGTATTCATCCAATAGCATTTTTAGCTCTTTGAGGGTGTAAAGATTCCATAAAGGAATCTTAAACAGGCTTTTTAGAAATATAAAGTTAAATATTAAGTTGGAATGAAAAGATATTTCGGTTAATTGTTAGGAAAGCATATTGTGTATGATTGGGCAATTGGAATTCTGTGATCCCAACCTAGTCTTTCACAAAAATCCCATACATGTTAAACAATGCTGGTGAAAAACAGCTGGGTGTTTATGAATGAGAAATATAGGTCATTCCTGGGCAATCGCCATAGAAATATTTACTATTGTGCTGACAAGTGGCCGTATTGTTCAGCCCCTAGGATTAGCTAATGCCCAAATTGACCTAGAAAAGCTCAATTTGGGGAAGAAAAAGGGGCAATCGGGTCATCAGGAAGTATAACAGTATTTCCTAAGCTTGATGAGTTCCTCACCTTCTCCCTGATTGATTGGCTTGATACTATCTCTAAAGAACTAATAGGCAGTCGAAAAGTTAAGAAGGATGGTGTAGAGAAGAGGTAGTCGGAGTAAAGATGTCGTGGTCAGGCTGTCTCAGTAAGAGCTGGTGTTGCGGGCAGTAGGAGTAAGCCAGTAGTTGGTCAGAAGGCAGGATGAGCCAACAACAAGACAGAGTCAGCCAGGCGTCGACTGGGAGTCAGGAGTTGGTCAGAATATTGCCAGGAGTCGGTAGGACTGATGTTGGCATCCCAGTACTGTAAGTACAAGATTTAGTATTTAGTTAATTTATAAGTAGTATCGGTTAATTATTTAGAGTTAAGTTGTGTATTGTGTAATAGGAATAGAGAATTGTATTAACCGCTAGGTTTTCTCTTTTCTTTTCTCTGCTTCTAAGCCCTTTTGTGTGCCTCACAGAAGTAGATGCTGTCATTGCACAGCAGTCATCTTGTTCCTCTACACCGGATCTTTGCGGTGCTGTTAATGCACCCCTAGGATGTCCAGTTGGGATGTTGGAGGGGGCCAGTGAATGCTGATTTATATTAATTATGACTAATACAACTGAAACATTAAATGCACATTATGTAAAATTTGAAGAACTACTTGTTCTTCAATATCCATTGGAACATGGAACAGCCATTGTTTAAAAAAAGTTCATAAGGTGGTTATGCAGGCCATCCGTTTTTTCTTATAATTACTCGCCACATTTTTACCGTTGCTAGATATTGCTTCTCACACAGTATTCCAACTTGGATTGTATTTATTAATTTCAAGCATCCATTTGATACAGGGTCATACGTGAATTTGGCATTCAAAAACAGCTTGAAATGCTGATTCAATCTCCCCACACTCGCATTCAGGGGAATCCTTGAGATTAAATAGGAAAAGTTTGCCAGCAAAGTCCTCAGTTCATCAAGAGCTGGCACTCATAACGATCTGGCTCTAAATGATTCAGCTTTAATCTCTTAGACATTCTCAGGAACTCTGCATATATTAATATCGTTGATCCATCTTTGTTGCCATTTGGAGTTCAACCACTTTGTCACCTTGCTCACTGTAGTTACTGGGATACATGGACTTTTCCCATTTGCTAGTCCCCATTTGGCACATTGGAATCCTGTAGGTCTACCGGGGCTTGTCCTGCAAGCAGGGCATCTGTTGAAACTTTCCCATATGCTCTTGTAACAGCCAAAAGTGCAGTATGCTGTGATCGCACAAGTGCTCCCCGTTCCAAAGAAAAGAGTTCATGTGTCCATGTCAGAGCAGTGTATAGCATCACTGACTCACACAATGCAGAATAACAAATAGATTGTGTTCTATATGTAGGCCCCACCCAGCTTCACTTAGCAACTTGAAGGCAGCTATCTGAGTTGGAAGCAGTTGCTGGGTGTACTTCACGTTTGGTCCATGCCATTAGCATGTATATTCTGAAATTCACTACCACATCTAGTGTCTTGATGGTCTGGCTTGTCTGCCGAACGTTCATTTTTCATTTTAATAGCATGAGCAATGTTTTCAGGGGCTGTTTCCATTACTTGCAGCACCACCGTTCCAGAACAGCTACAGCTTATGTACCTGCTCTTTCAACGCACACCTTTGAGTCTGCTGGTATCAAGGTCATCAATGTAATTAGCGATGTCTCGAAGTCCTGCTATCATCGTCGGAGACCATCAAATATGATTGCCCATAAGTATGGACCCAAAACAAGCCTTGTGGAATGCCCATTTCCACTTTTGTTATGCGATTCTAGATATTTTCCTTCACTGTAATTAGGCAGCCACTCAGGTAACTTACAGTGTAAGACAGATATCATCATTGGCACCTGCAGGCTGTCAAGAACAGCCGGCCACCACATATGGTGAAAGGCTTAGCTGATATTGAAAAATATTACGGTGATGTATTCTGTTGTTGCCTCTTACACTCATTCCATCATTGTTCTGCTTGTGTGTTGGGCTCCTGTTAAGAAGGCAAGACTCACACAGCCATGCAAAGATGAAGTACAAGTACTTTTCCCATAATTAGCTACAGCGAGATCATGTGGTACAACCTTGGAAAGTTAGCTGGCCTACCCATTTTAAGAAAAGCGCACAAGTGTTCTTTTCCAGACAGTTGGGTACTAATATTACAACTATTAGCTCTCAAGGTTGCATGTCTGGGTCATCTGTGGTAGGATCATCTTCCATGAAGGTCGCTCTTAATAAGGCTTGGCTTGCCACCACCATACCAATGCCTTCCCGACCAAAAGACTGCAGGGCCATCTTACGAGTGACTTTCCCCATTGCCAATTTTGCAAGAACACCCCACCTCATAACTTGGTCTTATTCTTCAACAATTTTTTTACCAGCTGGCCCTCTTCATAGTTCACGTTTGAAGTGTTGTTTGGCATCATGGTAGACCAATAGGAGTTCATCTCTTCTATCTATGTTACATGACATTGTTGGTACAAGCGGTATAAGCGGATTGTACATTCAACTATTTCTGTGGTCCACCTCACAGAGCAGGAGTGTCTGGCTACACATAAGCTGTCTGTTGATGTCTCTGAACAGAGGTCATAATAGCAATTTTGTCAACATCTGCACTGTCTCCTGCAGTTCACCAGGAGGGTGTCAGCTTCTTCCACTAAATTTTCCCCCACCAGACAAACAAGATTATCCTTATCGACCTTATTAAAATCTATATTTCGTCTTGACATGTTACAGGAATGCTTAGCACACAGGTGGAGGTCAGCTGGAGTACACTCCACATTCTCACTAATAAATACATTCACTTTCAACATACCTAGGGTACATAATATCAGCACTATATACACAACAACTCTGTTTTCTTCAAGAATCGGAATAAGGGACCCAAATACTCACTGCCATGCTCAATCACATTCTCCCCCCTTTCAATTAGATGGGATACATCGAGCAGCATTTCTCTTCATGCCAGACATACACAGACTTTGGCACAAAAGTAATTGTGCATGCACCAACCTTGCATGGCTTATCTTAATTGAGTCAATGTGTTCATTGCATTTTTAGTGTTGGGGGGGGGGATCGTGATGGTTAAGTCCAGAAGTTGGGGTATTCTGGCCTTAGCTGACTTGTGCTTCTTTTACTACTCTCCAGATCTTTGTGTCTGGGTACTCGGACAACAACCATCATTTGCCAATATTTAAAAAAAAATCATTTCATTTGTTTTTAAATTTCTCCGAGACTCAGTGAGAGGGTTGTTGGAGAACCTGTGATGGACAGCATAAAATATCAGTAAGTAAATTGTGTATGAGAGAGTTAGTACGCTTTTTGTATGATCAACTACAATTTTAAATATGCCAACCAGTTTCTCTGAGCAAAGCAAGACATGAGTATTAGTTATTTTGATGAGTTTGAAAATTATTTCTTTTCCTGGATTCATTGATTTATTAAGCAAGAGTTAAATTGAAAGCACTGGCTAAAAATACAGTGGAATAATCACATTAGGTTGTAAACGACATTTTGATAATTGTTTTATAGACACCGGTGGGAGTAAGTATTGGATATCTACCTTCCAAGTCCCATGTTACCAGGGATAGTTGCCGGATGTTGTGTAAAGGATTTAATTTATAAAAAATATTAATAATTCATTTGATAATTAAATTTATTAATTCACAATTTAAGTTAGAAATACGGAAATTAGAATCTGGCCAGAAAACAAAGTTAAGAAGAAATGTACCTATATATAAAGAGAGATAAGTTAATACATAAAATGATAATGTTGAGAAGAAAATGGTTAAGGACGTTTGTACACCTTGTCATCTCACGACAGAGAAGATCAAACGAGAAGTTGGTGCTTATCTTGGAGCTTGAGATTGGAGTCTGGGAGCCACTTGCCGGACGACGTTGAAGGTGCGTTCAGTCATACTCGTCAGAAGCCAGTGAGCGATTGACTGGAGACTGCTGATGTACGTTCGTGCATATAGGTTGAAACCCAGAGAGCGATTCACTCTTTTTACGACATCTTGCTGAAATATTGACTGGTTTCTCCCTCCAGCATCTTGATCCTTACAAATTTTCCTTTTTCACAATTTTTCAAGATGATAAATTCAAGATAACAAATGACGATTTCTTAATTAATTAATAAATAAAAATGTTTACATTGGGGTAAACAAGAATATTATATAAATAATGTGTATCTTAGTATGGTTTGGATGAAAACAAATTTAATTGTTACTTCTAAGTTTTGACCTATTTTAAAGTAATCATCTGGCAAAACAAACTTAAAGATGTCTACAAGTTGACATAATTTAGTTTTTAATAAATGGCTGACATTTTGAGTATTACGTTGTTACAGTACTTAGCAATGATAGGACTGAGATTTCAATTTTGAAAGAAATCTGAATCCAGACTGTACCGAGATAAGAGATTATTTGTGAGTAAAAAGTGATCAATAATAACTAATGTTATTCAAATCAAAAGACCACTTGCTAAAACAAATATAATTTTGCAATGGGGATGAAACATTTTTGCCCCAATTCTATCATCTTTCTGATATGAATAATGAAATCAATACTAAAATTTGTATTCTGCTATAGTCAACAAATTATGTGATTTTATCTATAGTGATCATCTTGGCCACTCAGATACGTTTTAGTATGTAAAACTGGTTTTTTAAAACCAGCCCAAGGTAAGAAATGATCAAATTACAGATTAAATGTACATACCGCAGATCACAAGAGGAAATTCCACGATTCAAGAAATGCTGTGCCTTGTGAATGTCACTATCAAATGAGTGGATGAGTTAGGTCGAGCAGTCAAAAAAAATTGTTGGTTTCACCTGGTTTTGAGAAATGGAAAGTCAGCATGTTGAGGCATTATTCAAGGTGTGTAGAGTATACTGAGCTGAAAGCTAGCTATTTTATCCCCCATTCTTTTATTCACCCGAAACAATTTTTTAGCAATTTGCTAGTAGTTGCATTGTCTCCTCTGTTTCGTTGCAGAATCTGTACCATGTTGGAGTATGCCAAACTTTCTTCAATGCCCATTCACTCCGCAGTGCCCTGTTAAGTTTTTCTTGCTTTCTTTGATGAATTCTGTTGTTTCTTTCCTTTCAAAATTTGCTAGAAGGTTGTTGAATTGTTTATGTCAATGGGTGGATTCCACTGTTTCTTCGTTTTTAACCTGTCTTTTTTGTCTAAAACTATCAGTGATAGTGTGAATACCACAAAACTGAAAAGGACCTAATGGCATTATAGCAACTCGCTTCCTTGCAAGAATATCCATTCTCTTTTTGCATACCTAATCTGTTTAATTTAGTTTTCAGCACCATCTCCTGACAGTGAATTGTATGAGTAATTACATAATTGACTCAAATATTTGAACTTATTTGATGGCTACCTGAACTGATAGCTACATTCTTGTTTTGTTCAGGTTCATTGATAACATGCAAAATATTTGGCATTACCTGAGGTAAGTTCAACAGTATCAGTGGCTTATTTAAATTATTTAAGCAATAGAGCCTAGATTACGAAAAGGTGTGTCGATGTTTGCTCTTATATTCCTCGCTTGCTATACTCGAAAAAGATGACGGTCAAATTTTACTGTAATGAAAAAAGTGTCAGTGTCTTTACTCTCCTTGCTTATATCCTTGCTGTAGGGCAGCTGACATGGGATTTTACAAGTGTAATCCCTCTCTATTTTATCAGCCAAAACAAATTACAACCGCAATTGCTAAACACATCTGTAATTAAGGTACCAACAGACACAAACCGCAAAAGTGAGCACTGAAATTCAAAAGGTGACCGAGCTTTTTAAAGAATTATCTCCACTGGTAGAAAAAGCCAACCCTCAATGGTTCATCCGTTCAGAAAACATTTCGCACTTCTTCATCCAGAAAACCATCACAAGAGAACGTTTTCCTGATCATCTTTTGCATTTTACAAGGTGGGTAGAAATAGCATGTGACGGGGTGCTCGTAGTTGTTTAGGCGTTGACACGGCGCTCATCACTCTTAAGGTGTAGGGCAGGGGACCTGTAAAGGTCCCAGGTTCAATTCCAGGGGCTCTGCATTTGAATCCTACGTACTTACAATTTTTTTTCTTAAAAAACCGACACCTCGTAGTTGAAATACCTCTTTAAAACAAAAAATGAAATAAAATGGAAGTAACTGCTACTTGCCTCTTCCTGCTTATACCTTGACGCCGCGCCTGATGTGAAATTTTAGAAGCGAACGACGCACTTTCATATCAACCAAAGTTTGTAGGAATAATTTCTATGAGGAGAGTATTCTTTTGTTACAACTGACTGAGCTCTTGGTGTCAATCGTAACTGCACACGCTTTCCCCCTAGTCTTTCATTGTTTGGATTCGGCTTGTACAAACAAGCTTGCAAATCATCTTCATTGTTCGTTCGTAAACCAGCGCACAAATCTGTTAGGCTACCAATTATCTGGGAAAATATGTCTACTTTGTACCTTATCTTCTAATGAGTAGACCAGAACTACGATATCTTAGTTTGGTGGATCATATTAAAATTGTCGAAGTCATAAATACATAAGAAAGGGAATGAATATACTGTTTAAAAAGACATTGAAATAGATTATAACGCAATTAAAATTATTTTGTATTTACGTCATAAATTTTGAAACGGTATGGCAGCGAAGTGATGAAACTTGAGAGTCATCCATCTGACCGGCCCAGATTTCATAAATGTCCAACTTGTATAGCTTTAAATTACATGGGTCAGACCAATTAGGCATGGGATTAATCATCGAATAAACTCATTTTGATTATTGGGCCGTAGGAGAATCCTGAGAGTGAGGGTAAATGAGCGGATTATCTCAATCCATACATGAAAGGAATTCCACATTTCGATTAAACCACAGATATCTGTTTGGCGATCTTGTTTTAAATAAAACTACAATTTGGAATGATTATACACAAATGAACCTCCTGTCAATAAAAGTGCAATAAAAAAAATCTTTAAAAGGCGAACCTAGTTTTGGAGGGCCGAATAGGCAGAGAAGCTCTTACGAACCAAGAGAGGTATCATTCGACTAAGACATGGACATAGTCGACACACAGAACCTTTTAGACCAAAGACCGTGTATGTGTCTGGTAGGTAGGGAAAGGTTGCTTGATGTGTCTCATTTAATTAAAGGGTGATATTGGTTGTTTCCATGTAGAGAGCGAGTAGGAATATGGTATTTCTCTCTGCCACTTCACCTTTTCACCTCCTTTTTTGGCACCAGTATTTGATAAGATCAAGGTGTTCTTGGTTGTTAGAGGTTCAGATACTTCGTCGATAATTATTTTGAATGGATTTTCGAAGTCTAGTATTTTTTCTGATGTGGCGGTTAAAGTTTTAGTAATGCACGTTATTTTAACCTCTTCGATGATTTGTTGACGGCATTTGTTATAGCTAAAAGCTTTCTTTCCAGAAGCGATGAATTCTAAATCCTTTAACGGTCGCTTGGATTGTGCACCGAAGGAATGTTTTTTGTTGTTAGAATGGCAGCTTCCGAACTAGTAGTGAGATTCTTATCAGTGCTTAAAATAAGTAGCATATCATTCATAAACTAAACATAGAATCATGGAACATTATTTTATTATTAATAAATACACACATAGCTTTAAATAACATATGAATCTATATACATATTTTTCATTACACATGCCATTAGAAATTAACATTTATGGTCATATGGTTTAATTAAATATTTCGTGTACAATTTGTAATTTGCCACTCTACTTTCCCAATTCAATATACATTTTCACAATGATTTTTCTTCTTATATAACTTTACAATTGTTTTATTTTTTTACATGCCCATAGATAATCAGTACTAATTGTAAGGTTAACCTTATGACTCAGGAAACCGAACTGATTTTTCAATTACAGTTTGGAAATCAAAACCCTTATTTCTTAGTGAAGTTTGAACCGGATGAACTCGTTCCTTTTCGGGTTCCAATTTCAGCGAGTCCCTTATTTAATCTGTGCATTAAAATTGGCCTTTTTAAAAAATAAAAAACTTACTTAATCTATATTTTCCTATTACGATATTACAGAAAAGAAGAGTCTTCAACAATTCTTGGACTGGCAAATTTAAAATATCGTCGAGTGCAAGAATACATTAATACAGATACACAAAAACGTCTATGTCATCAGTAACCTATGTAAAGGTTTTTATATACACAGATAGTAGCTAACTACCGGCTACCGAAAATAACTAATTATATTGTTATAACAACAGTTTTACAGGAGAATCGTGTAAAATGTAGTGTTATATTCCAAGCAGATTTTCACAATAAATTAGAGAAAAAAATACTTTGGTAACGGAATACATAAATATTTACAATTATTTCAATATTTTACATCAATTAAAACAACTAAATTCGTAAAATAATGATTTAAGATTAGTAAAATTAGAGAATATTATCTAGGAATGCATTATTCATTTGTGTAATATAATTGTTTCTTTTAAACTGCAATAATAAAGACTAGATAGATACTAATTTATGGAAGAGAACATTTATTGCATAAAAGAGAAAAAAAATTATTTCCTCTGAATTGGGCTAAACTTGGGATGCGGTTTTTTTTACATATAAACTCTTTGTCGACTATTTTTACATCAATGACCAGAAAACAAATTTCAAACTGGTGAGAATGAAATTTTCCAATCGCTTATTTTAAAAATGTGGAAAATTCTTTTTTTTTTTTTTTTTTGAAAAGCCCGTTCGACTCATAATCAGTACGGTGAAAGCCTCCTGACTCGACAATTGTATAGGGATCTCCTATTCCGACAATACATTGAAAGTTGGAAACAATAATCTGCGTATAACGCCGATGAGATTCGAATTTTTAATTATTTTTTTTTTTATTACGGTAATATCTCAAATGTCAGGAAAATACATCTGTGATATGATGGAACGATAATAATACAAACACCAGTCGCCTAAGTGCCGGGTGAACTGAGCAAGAAACGTTGCATTGTTGAGAACAAATCAGTTTGTTCCACGTGTTTATCAGTTTGAGCAAATACACTTGTAACGACATATAAATTGTTCACATACTGCAATGTTATCGTTTTGAAAATTAAAAACCAGCGAAGACGGTTTCTGATTTTTCGACAGCTAACTCAAAACGAGTTAGTTTGTCGATAAACGTGAAAACTTGACTGAACTGATTTATGGCCACCATGGTCACTGAAGACGAGGCCAGTATTGCGAGGCCATCTCGGGACTTTGGCCAGGGACGGCGATCGGCACAGAAACGCCAGGAGAAATCAGTCCTTAAAAAAAAAATCATCAATATCTTTTCATTTTTATGGTCTAGAGATATAATCTACCTGTGGATGAAACTGTGTTTGCTGAATACTGCGATTGGTATGGAGCTTGGCTTGGGCTGCACGGTGAATGCCTATGCCCAGGATAAGACGGTAATGAGATCGGATCGTAGTTTCTTCCCATGCAATACTCGCTCCTTTGCTGCAAGCAGGCGGCCGGCCCTCCAGTCGGGCTCATGCCTCCACTGCTCACCATACTGAAGCCTGACATCGAGCTGGAATCACATATCCTCCGTTAGCAAAACTATGAACTAATAATATTTTTAAATACTGACCTGTACGAATCGTTCATTGATATCGGCGTCGGGATGGACGGGTGGTACATCGGGTTGGGGGTGTAATTAGAAAGACGAGCCGGGGACGCGGGTCCTTCTGTGGATACGGTTTGTTCTCCTCCTCGCCTTTGGTTTCTCAGCTTCTCCTCCCTTCTCCACTTCGCCCGACGATTGGAAAACCACACCTACAATCGTAAAATGTTCAGTTTATGCCAGCATTGTATACTTGAAGAACAAACGATTTACTTACTTGAATCCTCGCTTCGGGTAAACTGATCTTCGCCGCCAACCTCTCTCGGGCGAAGACATCCGGATAATGCGTCCTCTCGAATTCTGCAATGGAAATTCCTTGTTAAGAATGTATCATATTAGAGTCGATTATTCGTATCTTTATTGCTGGTATATTTTTTAAGGTATATTATATATTATATTCTTTTAATTTTATGGTTATTATTTTTTTCTATTATCTTACAGATTTTTAAGTGCAGTCTCTTACGAAACTGTTCCAAAATATATATTAAGCTATATAGTTTATTCAACGATAATCACCTTTTTCTAAGCTGTCTATTTGTTCGTTTGTGAAAGAAGTCCTGTTTCTTTGGAGTTTCCTTTTCAGACGAAGTCTAGCTTGGTCTTCCTCCACTCCGACACAAGATCCGGGATTGGAATTGTCGCCGGCTGACGTGCACGTCTCATCGGAAGGAACCCCGTCTAATTCCGCCACTGAAATAAACCATAAAATATATTACAATATAAAATAAAAATTCGGTTGAAATTAGCCCTAGTAGAAGAGTTATCAATGAGCACAACGGACGTCTTGCTATTTGATAGAAGAATTAAAAACAAATGCTGGCACTGCACCCGGAGGACACGTGCCATGAAAAACCATGGTTAAACCCCGTGTGTCCATTTTGTTTTCAGCATCGTCGGTTTTAAGTTGTATAAGTGAATTCTAGGAATGCAGTAGGTGGGGAAGTTTATGTTATGATAATTTGGATAGTTTGGATATGGAAGGTGAAGGTTACGTTTTGGAACTTTGTGGTGTTTAGTTTGAATCGCCATTATAGGCGTGTCTAGATTGGTGTGTCTGGATAGGTCGGTGAGCTATGACGGTGAGTTATAGGATAGAATGGGAGTGTCATAAGTGTATGCTAGGATAATGGTGTCGAAATGAGAAAGGTTATGAGTACAGTGACGGGCCCAGGATGCTACCCTGAGGCACTCCAGCATCCACCCTGTGCAAAGGAGAAACATGGGTCAACTCCAAATTATCTGTCGGCGAGGACTTAAAGATGAGAACTGAAGACGTTGTTTTTCGGGTTTTAATTTTTTTATTATTAATATTTTACAAGGAAATATGGGAATTTGAGCTGGTTGCGTGCTGTGACAAACGAAATTCGGCTCTGTGATCATCTTATTTTTTGCCAGTCAGGTTCTTGTTCTAACATCTGAAGCTTGGCTAGTCTGCAGTAATAATCTTCTATATATAAATATTTTATTATTATTAATATTGGTTATTATTTGTAACTGTTGTATATTATAGTACTGATATTTCAGTTTTTAAGGGTGCACTATTTTTCGAAAATTATCTGAGGGGAGTAAGGTATCAAAAAGAGTTTCGTCAGTCCCTGTGCCTTCGTCTGCTTCCAAAGACGAAAATTCCAAAGAGTAGGAGGAAGAAATATAGCGTCTAATAATGTCAATGTCATAATTATAGGATATAGGTGATAGGTTGGATGTAAAGATTCGCTGCGTTAGATGCCACGAAGAAAGGTTGGAGACTTGGACCTAATCGGGGTGATTGGAGATTTTTGCAAGCAATTCCTTTTAGTAAATCTAGAACAGAGTGATGATATTCAGGTTCATTCTCTCGGAAAAAATGAGCTTTTTTTTTGTATTTCTTTTTTTCGTTGTTAGGATAAATTTCGGATTCCTAAGGGAACGAAAGCTATCAGGAGCACTGGTTTATTCAGCAGGACATTCCTGAAGAAGAGACCTCTTCTACATGTTTGCCCTTTACGCTGTAATCAATGTACTGGATATCGTCTCTTTGAAAATTTCAAGACTTTTTCAACATGACTTATTAACTTGTCATGCACCATTTCTGTGAAGGCCCCTTTTCGAGACGGAGTCACATAAATGTGATATTTGTTTAAGAGAGATAGTAGTGTCTTCAGCTTCCACCCTGGGGAATGGGCAAAATTTCACCACAGCAGATCTCCCAGAAAAGGGAGGATCGTAGTCAACTAAGACGTGGGTCGTATACTCCAAGTCTTTTTAATTAGTCCATAAATAAGTTAAACTTTTCATAAGCCTTCGATGAGTCTGTACGGTCTGTATATTGAGTGAACCTCGGAACTCGATCTTAATGTAAAATTACACAATACAATACTTTAATTCTTCTACTTCTTACTTTAATACTTCTAAAGGAAAATATTGTGAAATATGACAAGATGGAGTCAAATATTTGAATTTCCTTTGTATTTAAAATAATTTGTCTAATTATTTAGACGCCCCGAGGAATATCGAGTACTCTGTGGGAGTGAATGTGACCAGACTTCTATGTTTGTGGCGATATAAATTTTATGTATTGTATGTTATGTATCTATTCTTAAATTGACAACCTAAGGTACTAACAAGAGGCTAGCATTTTAAAATAACGACGTAATATACAAGTAAAAGCATGGAGTCAGTAACCAGATCGAGATGCTCAAATGGCTGCTGTTCAATACAAAATATGCGAGGAAGACAGGAAATAGAAGGAATACACCCGTAGGGCCGGCGATGACCTTAGCTGTTTGTCGGCCCATAAACCTTCCATTTTATATATAATTTGTCTAATGATTATAGAATTTGAAGGGATTTTATAAAATAAGGGGGATATATAATGAGATACAAACTTTTATAATAAAACATTCATTAAAACACCGAAGAAAACAATCGTTATCCCAAAGAAAACACCACAACAAACAATTACCGTCACAAATGTGCCAAAAACGTACCAAAAAAGATTTCTTCGCAGTTTTTACCAGAAACGGAGTTTTCGTTAAAGCCTCAGGCACATCAAAGATTCCACATTCTCACATCCATTAAGTATATTTCAACTTCTTCAAGAAATTCCGAAAAGCCAATTGGTTTTTGCACATTAGCAATAGAACGGTACTTGTCCTGGTTGATTTATTTGTGGGAGCGTGATATAAAATTCCAGAGGCGACGATGGAAATCGAACCCACGACCGTGGATGCCCCGTTCCGAACAGTCGTTATATGTCACATCCCGTTTTCTCAAACTCAAGAATAGCTGGAACAATATTTCGAACGATGGCCCATCTTAATTTCGGTGTAGAAATGGAATAATTAAATTTTATACAGGATATCACCAAACTCATACCTAACTCTTTAATTTCAAATGACACCCCATATTTTTAACTTGAGTTTATGAAACTAGATTTGTTCCTAAAAAAATCTTATTCAGACTTTTGCAATGTAATTTTGAGAATACAATATTATACTGAGGGGAGGGACCTTTCAATTTACGAGAGTATGCTAATTACTCTTATTTCTTATGCTATCTTATATCTTATTCGTATTTCTTATTTCTTATTCTCATGCAAACCAGAAAACGTACTGGGCTATAAAAAGACCCACAATTCGGAGAGTTTTAAAAATTTACGGGGCTAAAAATTTTAGTTGTTTTTTTCATAGGAACAACTAATTGTACGCAATAAGGAAATGATTGTTGAACGAAAATCCAGATTTTTGGAGCAAATACTGTTGACCGAGTCCAAGGGCCACGCTTTGTTTGTAGTTTGAAACATCAACTATGATGAAGTAATATATGTAAAAACTAATGTAAAATAATAATAACACATTGATAAAACACGTTAAAATTTTTTGAAAATAGGTTTTGGGAAAACAAGAACAATCGTGACATCCTATGGGAAAAATTTTAAACATGCAGAACTTGGTTAATTTTCCGTCGATTTTTTCATTATTGTTTTAATTATTTTAGAAACAAATCTAATGTAATAAACGCAAGATAAAATTGTTGGGTGCCATTTAAATTTAAAGAGATGGGTATTATTTCGGTAATATCCTGTATAAAAATTAAAGATTTGATCGAATCTATTTCTACGGCAAAAATTAAGGGTGTTGCCATTTTAAATTTAGTTCAACATTGATTTTGAGAAAAAAGGGGTGCCGGTATGTTTCAGAGACCGTGCACTTTTCTAGACAGAAAGAATTGGGGTTACTAGTCATTAGCTTTTTGAAATAAATTGAAATCAAATCTTCAGGTGCGGTATTGAGTGAATCATTGACAGTTGTATTGTTAAATTGTTGATTAAAAGTGACTGGCTGAGGAGTGGGGAGTGGAAGAGAGCCGGGGTGAGTGTGATTCATTGAAGTGGGTCCACATCGTGTTTCTCTCTAAAATATTAATATTTGTGTTATTTCTAGTTGGTAAAGGGGTGGGTGTTATCAGAGAGGAGAGGGTTCCATTAGGAGACACCACCTCACGAAAGGGGACGAGGTTTGGTGTTGGGGGTTGGGGCAAGGGCGAGATAAGGAAGGGGGTTCCGGGCTCGCTCACCCAGAAACTTGGCGATAAGGAGCCAAAGTGCCTGGCTGGTCGGGGAAGACGCTCCCTCAAAAACATACCCGGCCATTATTCAGAGCGATCCCGCCGAGCCGCCTATCCCTCTTGTACTTCACCTACAAACGAACTTTTTCACGTTCTTCTCGCCTTGGGAAAGATTTTTCACTTCGCTCTCAACACGGGACGATTGATTGTTTTTTCTGCGCTCTATTCGGCTGCAAGACAGAAACGGACAAATCTCCGTGTTGTTTTTACGAGATATATGTGGAATAGCAAAACTCCCCACCTTATACAGTTATATATGTGCTTTTTCAGGGTATGGATATCCGAACGTTTGGAAATCCGACTATACCGCCAGTATGGTTGGGATAGTATGGATGATTAAATTTTAAGCAGATGTATAACCTCAGAGACACAGTGAAGATGGCAAAATGCCGAAACGAAAGACTTACTTCTACAACTGCCGAGACAAAACAGATTATCGTACAAGACAAAAATGGTATGTATACAATGTTATGCAAATGCTCCCCTGCACAACAAGATAATGATAATAGCACAGAAATCTATTATTAGTATTACAATCAAACCTCCAACAGGAATAAAATTAAAATGGAGAGATAGCAACAATATACCGAATTACCATCCGATATTCATGGCTCCAAGGGACGAAATGAACAGTATGTTTGCATCCGAAAAAGACTTCGTAAGCTTTTCCAACTTTTTATTTTTTATATATGAAAGCTTACGAAGTTTTTATAATCCAGATTCTCATCCATATCCAACAAAAAGAAGAAAAGCAAGACTGGATGTGTGAATTTAATCAAAACTTCCAAATAAACCTAGGTCACAAAAAAGAATTGAAACGAGAGGAAAACACATTCTTTAAGAACGGTTTGGTATACAGAGGGATCTAGAACACAAGAAAGTCCGGGGTAGGAGTATTCGGTTCTGGAACAATGGGAAAATACACCAGTATATTTCAAGCTGAAGTCTACGCAATCGAGAGATGTACCCAATTCAACTTGAAAAAAAGAGTACAAAAACAAGAACAAAGCCATCCTGTCAAATAGCCAAGGAGCCAACAAAGTGTTAAGCTAAAACATGGTGTTGAACTGCAAAACCAAATTAAACACATTAGATACGCAGAACAACCTCAGACTCTGCTGGGTCCCAGGACATGTGAGAGTAGAAGTCAAAGAGAACGCGGACACTCATGTAAGAAAAGGAGCTGCTATACTGCTGATAGGACTCGAACCCTTCTGTGGCATATATAATCATTAAAGGAAAGAAATAATAGAATTTATCAAAGGAAGCATGGAAAACTGAACACTGCAAACTAAACGGACATTTAAAGAAGACTGGTACAACCCAAGAGGGTATGTACAAATTTTGCAAAGAGGCCGAGAAGACACCAGCACACCTATTAACATCCGTTGTGCTACACTTGCCCTCAGGAGGAAGTGCTTTGGGACGTACAATGCGACCGTAGACGAAATTCAACCACTGAAACTGGGCCTACTGATCAAATTCCTTGGTGAAATAGTACTCACCGGTGAGCTGTAGGCATAGAACGGGGGATACAACAGCTCTTGAAGTGCGAAGTACATCACACACCCCGGCTAACACATCTACATGTAAATGCTATGAAAAGCACATCGTGCAAACAATAAAAGACATGTAAATAATATTAGATCATTAAGGACAATGACGGAAATAACATAATACAGACACGCTTGAAATTACCACCAAAAAATAACGAAACATTGATCACAAACGAAAACGTTTCTTATTTAGCGGCCGTTGTTCAATAATTTTTTGAAGTAGTGAGGAGAAGGGATGGAGTATTTTACATAAATACGTTTTTCTTTTTTTGCCACGTTTAGACCTTTATTCGGCCATCTTTGAGATCTGGGTGAACTTCATAACTAAACTGGTTACTGACACCGTGATGGTTAGTTTTTAAGAAGCGTCACTAGGCCAAGTGATCTTTTTCCTTTCAAATTAATCTTTCCTTTAAATTATTAAAACATAAAACACACAAGTACAATTCCTGTATATTTGAGAATTTCGTAAAAATATAAAAAAATCGGTTTCTTAGAAGACTGTATGAAAATTAATTAGAATTGCATTCAATGTTGTATAAAATTAAATATCTGTTTAATTCCAGAATGAGGTTTTATTTGTCGGAATTCATTTCTCACTTTTACATTGCGGAATTGGAATTAAATTTATTCAGGGTTTACCAAGAAATTCGCTTTAATTAGTAATTAACAAGAGATTAATTAAAATTAATTAATTAACGAATTCTAGAAAATGCACCAGGTGTTGCATCGTTTTTCCATTGGTGCGTCGAAAAATGCATCACTCTGTATAAAGACGATATACAACACTTGACCGAGAAACCATTCGTCGATAGTTTTTTCAGGGATTGCGGCGATTATTTCAGATATTGTCCAAATTCAGTTTTCCTTCCTCTTGGCCGGCGTATAAGCAGTCACGGTTTGGCCTGGTCACAGAAAATCCGTGTTTGTTGTCGCCCAATAACATATGTCCAAGGTGTGGAGGCAGGTGATGCCAGAACAGATGCCCCACCTATGCCGCCATTGCCACCCTTATCCTCCTGCCTCAGTGGAGAGTCAAAATACTACCCCTTCCCGTCCCCTCCTCCCACCGATACATTTAATATATTTCACCAATATACAAAGGACGAGGTATTACTCGAATCAGTCAATTCAGTATGAAACGAATGGAAATTCGTTAGTCATTCTGAACGGAAGGACTGCTAAAGACTAAGATTTTACCGCAAATTTTTGAAAATGCAATATTTTTTAAAAAAGATTTATATTCAATAGTTTTCAGATGTCTGGATTGACTTTGCTTGAAACGTAAAATTGTGAATTGTGTGAATGCGAAGAATTCTCAAACGTTCCGATATCTTGTGTGAAGGCTAAATTCTTCCCTTGTTTTGTTGGCCTAAGAACAAATAGATCCCTACCGTTATTAAGATGAGGACAAATACTCGTGCGCGAGTGGCCGCCCTGGTGATCGCCCTTATTCTCTTTGTCTCTTACACGGATCATTTGGCTCAAATGGGCATCTTGACTTGTAATTCGAGACAGCTGTGTGTCGGGAACGTAATGAAAGAGCGAGAGGAATGAAGGAAGGAGAGAAAGAGAGAAATGTTGAAAGTTGATTGAAAAGGAATCATTTCCGACCGAAGAGTGCGGTACAATGTGTCAAGGGGTGGTCCTAGTCGTGTTAAGATGGCGGAAACCGACGGACAATGGCACTGCCGCTGCAATGTTTTGTTTTCGGCGGGCCGGTCCGTTGTTAACATTGTCCTCCATTATGTCACTATTTATGTGACCTTTTGTTCGGGTTCAGTCAGATCCGAGGCTAATTCGCCACCTGGAGCCGAATCCGGCCTCAGTCGGAAACGGCGCCCCCGCGTCATGCTTCGTCACGATAAACCACATCTCGGAGCAGCTACACGAAAATACTCTCGTCCAAGAGAAACGTCAAAACATAATAAATTATGCCATGTATGCTACCAATTTTACAACCTACTGTACCTTGTTTCCTTTCTAAATCGTTCGTTCTACGCATTTTTGTTTGTTAATTTCCTGCATAGGTGTAGGCCTGGCATGAAGGGCAGTCAGCCAACTAAAAGTCTACTACAATACATGTAGATATTACCACATCCTATTTAACAGAAAGGCATTTTATAGTCAAACAAGAAAGGACATTCACAGCTAAGAAATTAAAGCAAGTCTGCCCCAAGGGGTCATACTAGGCCCAATATTTTATTTGCTATATATCAGTGTTTTTCCGAAAATGGCGTACAAATTGCAATTTTTGCCGATGATACACGGTGAAATGAGTAGAACGAGCACCAACCACCACAGGGAAAAATCCTTCAATAGACGTGGAATAAAATAAATACTGCATTAAAAATAAGTATAAATCTGTACACATACTTTTACAAATAAAATCGGGCCGTGTCCGTCTCTCACCATCTATGTCTTACAGCGATAGAGCTAAATATCTAGGAAATGATGTTAGAATCCGAACGGAGTTGAAAAGAGCGCCTTTAGAAAAAAGGACAGAAAAGAATTCAGGATATAGACTATAGCGTTTCCCCTCAAATTAACCCTTTCATCTTGAAGTAAACCCTTTTTAAATTGAAATTACCCTTTTTCATTTCAAATTAAATTTTTTCTATTTTAAATGAACCTTTTCTAACTTAAAATTTAACGTTTTCAATTTCCAATTAACCTTTTTTAATTTCAAATGAACGTTTGTTTTACTTCAAATTAACTTTTTTTAACTTCACAGTACTCTTTAGTTTAAAATAACTTTTTGAAACTTCAAATCATCCCCTTTCAACTTCAAATGAACCTTTTTTCATTTCAAATAAACCATTTTTTAACTATAAATTATTTTTTAAATTTTCTAATTGCATTTTTTGGCTTTGAATTAATTTTTTAAAATTTCAAATTAACCCTTGTCATTTTTAAATTAACTCTTTATTTAAAGCCCTAAAACCCTGTTTCTAATAAAATGAAAATAAATAAATTAGTAAAATAAAATTCCTGAATACTTGCATTTTTTTTTAAATAAAAAATAATTTAACTTAGAAATTTACATGAAAAATTAATTACAATTGAAAGTAAAAATAATATAATTATAAATATAAAGTATTCTTCATTTATTCTGAGACTAAAAAGTGGGTTCTTACCTTAAAATGGTTCTCAGATTTTTGATAACAAAAAATAATAATTTTATAGTTTAAATAAATGTACCTTCTGTTATCAGTTTATCTATAGCCATCTGGCGTACAAAAACGATCTGTTCTGTAAACAGATTTACCATCTCATACTTCATACAATTTTTTCTTATTCGTTTACAAAATTGTTTAACAAAAAAAAGTTACATTAAATCTCTCATTTTTCACTGAAATGTTTTTTTTACATAATTGCACGTTTAGCGGAGTTTTATAGAGCAAAAAGATAAGATTTGCATATTCAAAAAAGTTTACGCATAAAAGGTAATTACTTAAGAGGTATTTACTCTAAATTTGAAACCGAATGGCTCACTTCAACACCTCGTTGAAATAGGAGTAAATTTACTGACCTTTGAGAAACTTGGTATGGGAAAATCCTGTTGCTGTACCTGTCCTGTCTGTAGAAGGTTCCAATAAAAAAATTCTAATAGGGTTCTTAAAGCTGTTTTCATTTATGTAAATAATAGGATGATTGATTATTTTACAAGATGCAGGGGCTTTATGGGGAAAAGTTGTGAAAGGTTGATATAACACACGAAATATCTCGAATAAAATTTAGGACAGGACTTTGGATAATAGGGACCAATGACACCCTGTATATTTAATGACGGACCTAGGTTGTTGATAATTTTGAAAAAACTTTCCTATCTAAAATAATAAAAAAATTCAACATCGTCTCAATATTTCATGACTAGTGTCTGTCCTGAGAAATAAAAAACTTCGATCTTATAATTCCGTTGGTTTTTGTCGGATGGCTATAGTCCGGAGGGCGGGTTTTGATAAACCGACAGGGTTTATAGTTTCTAAAGTATACTGTTAATTGATATGTTGATAAACCGGTCGATTAATCAAGGGAAAGACCGGCGACCGTCCCCGTGACTACACATTACGTTCCAATCTCCCGGTTTTCGCTTCGACGCTCCACCTCAAAACACGATGCCAGCAACGTATCTTGTGGGATGGGGAGGCGATACTCCTCTCCCAGATAACGCACTCGTAATACACCTAATAATAACCGAATGATAATTTATGTCGCTTATTTATCGTGCCGGCGAAACGAGGCGACGTCCGGAGCAATTGCGTTCCCTCAAAAACAAAAAAATTCGAAAAGTATCTCCCAGGCTCTTTTAAAATCCAATTTAAAATCCACTCATAAAAAATGTTGTACTTTATCATATCTCGTTGTATAAAGTGAATAAAAGGCACGCTGCACTAGTGCCCACCCTCAAACGGATGACTTATTTTGAAAGTCCCAATAGACAAAAAGTTAAGTTCACTTGTTGTTTTATATTCTATACCTCCGTACCCTTCATAAACCCATCTTACCATGTCATGATCGAAATAATAAATAGTATAAAGATTATGGGTTTTATAACTGTTTGCCGCTTGAATGTGTCCTACGTTTTCTAGGCTTGGGGTTTCCTGCGCTCAGAAACAATTGAATCCCTACAACGCTATTTTATTTGTACAATTTATCACCTCCTTTCTTTCACCCCCAACTAAATGACCTACCTACCTTGATACCTCAGTTTAACTAAAGTTTCAATTTATATTAAATTTACATACTTCTTATGTCTGCATGGTCCTAAACCTTCCTATGCCTTCCCAGGAATACTGCGCTGGAAATCATCAGGTCCAAAATATCATTTATGGTTCTCTTCCTGGAATACCATGGTTCAACAATCATAAAGGAAGCCGATTCATAGGCAGGTTGAAATAATATCATTAATTGGAATGAATGTATTTATTAGCATGAACGTTATCATGTTTCGGCGTGCTTACGACAAAATATCGTGTACACACAAATACACAAATGTAGTGAAGTTTATTTGCTTTTATATTCCCAGTGTAGTAAGGGGGTAGTCACTGGCGCAATATCAAAAACCCTTTCACTACCCACTTGTCTGTATGTATTTATTTGCATGAGTAGTTAAGCGTATCGATACCTGTGTGGATTTCTAGTACCCACAGACCTGTCGAACCAATTACATTAACTTAGGATAGTGCATGCTTTTTAATGCGTGAGAATGTATTTATTGGCGTGAATGAAGGAGAGGTCAACGTAGGTTAAGGCGTAGTTTTGGGGTGGGAACTCAGCAGTTATCGTGAACCTTTGAGACCCGCCAAACTTAGGTGAGATAATCCTTTAAATATCATGAATGTGTATTTTAATTGAATTAGACTATTTTAATGACGTGTGGAAGGGTTGAACATCGAACATAGGTGTAATAAAACAAACTGTTGTACCATTCTTACCTCACCGATTATAAAAAATATAATTAATTTATCTCTGTACCCAATGTCCGGATATTTAATGCAGATTTTGCATAAATAGTGATGGTATTTTTTAACATCTAAAGCCTTAATAAAGTTAATTTTTTATCCATTTATTTATTTGTACATTACAAATGTCAGATTTTTTTGTCGAAACAGTCTAATAAAAATAATTAGAAATTTTTCCTATTGTAGAACAAAATGCCGCGAATTGGATTGCTAAAATTTGTTGAAGGCGGTTGTTCTATTGGGAAATAAGAACGGACCATAGATTTTTCAGATATGCTGTATGGTTTCTAAGAAAAAACCGCTGATCCATAGTTAGTGCTTCAGCAGGCTGTATATATTAGTAAGCGGTAGTAGCAGGACGAGGGGAGACTTTGTGCTAATAACTTGTCAGATGGGCTGTCGGGAGCCTTAAACCAAATTACTCACAGCCAAATGATTCTATTTCAATATGAGGACAAAGGAAGGGAACATTGCGCCTGGTTTTTTCCCCCTTCGCCCTGTTTCCATGGCTGGGGGAGCCGGTAGCCACCCCATGTTTACCCGCCATTTCATAATTACCTTCAACATGCGACAGTGAGACGGTGAAACTGCATCTGGCGTTGTTCGGCACATATATATTTTTCTGAGGTTGCAAAAATCGACGAGACTTCTCGCACGTTTGGCCCCTGAAACTGGGATGACTTGGGGCCCTTTGCCACCCCGCTTCAAACTCCTCGACAATTATCATTTAATTTGCAAAGGGTGCTTAGTTGGTATTCCTGACACAGCAGGTGGTTTTGGAAGGGAGCCCCCGTTTACTGACAGAGGATACACAAATTCGTTGTATTTTATGTATTAATGCTGTAATGTATTTATTATTTGGCAAGTGACTTATTTTTAAAATGCGTCAGTTAAAGTAATAGATTCGCAAAAGTAATTCGCCCATTAATACATATTCTCTTTCAATTTCCAACCAGTTTATTCAGACTATTCACACGTTGTCCAGGAAAATTAACATACTCAAACAAAAACGCACGAAGTTGTTAATTGAAGTCGCGAGTCTTTTTCCCTATCAGTTGAATCGTTGAATTGAAATCCAAGTTCTTTGCTTTCATGGAAACCTTTCATATTTACAAATAAAAATAAAAATGAATGTATTTGGCGGGTTGAGGATACCCGCTGAATACGAAGCACATCGATCACTACCATCGACAAGAAAAGGTTACAAATTTAAAATATATTAGTTATAACTGACACCTTCCCAACATTCGTATGGCTCTACGTGACGTAAAGTTCGACAGATGTATCGAAACCTGACATATTTTTCGCTAATTTCGACATATTTGTGACAGAGGTGCTGCCTTCACTTTAAAGAAATTCAAAAAATTTTGTTCGGAAAACGAAATTGAATTTAACCACATCACGACGGTTGTGAAGGAATTCCTGTAGAGGAAGCGTTCAAATCGATCGTGTTAATGCAACGAACAACCAACCCATCGTGGAATAAAAAATTGGTGCAGACATTTATCAAAAGTACAAACGGCTATCAACGGGACGTACTAACGTCCTGAAAGAGATAATTGAAATGCAGATAAAGGAGCAATTTTGCGATGATAGAGAAGACGGGAATCAAAGAGACAGATTCTGAAAACTCAACTATAAGACAGACGTCAAGTGAAATACATGAAGACAATCATCAACGAAGGATAGGGCTGAAAGACTCAATCGACCTGAGATGAAAAAGGAGGAAAAATATGATGGGACGATTATATTAGTAATCGACAGGAAAGGACATGACATGGAGCGGGGTCAGGGCGAGGCCGTTGGAACGGGAAAGACATCGTACAGCCTTGATGATTAGGTTGACCGGCTGTGGATCCACTGATGACGGCGACTCTTCCTCGGACGAAGACATCTTGGGCGCATTCCAGCCGAATGGATTCATTGCAGCATGGCCGAGAGTAGGTCGAGAAAGTGCGAACGACGACGCTCCTGGGTACGGAAAAAGGAGAGAGGAAGTAAGAAAAAGGAATGCGAAGAACCTACAGAAGTGGTCCTATTTTATTTGTATTATTCAGGTAATTAAAAATATAAAAACAATCGCGCGGTTACTTTACTTCTATATAAATTGAAATAAACAAAATTGACATTCATGCAAATCCAACACAGATCTTATTCAACCCAAAGAGTTTTATGTTAAACACGCGAAGCCTATTTCGCTAAATCGTCGACTAAACAATTAACCTGTTAACAATAAATACAAAAGTCCTCGACCGATGGCGTTTGTCGTTTGACACAATGCCTCAGAGGCGTTGTTCTTTACCTTATAGCGTCACTTGTCCTTGGGAATTAACTGTTCAATACTCAAAGGAGCTTAACTCCCTGTTCAGTATTCATAACAAAGTGAATGAAAACAGTAAAAATACCGTTCATTCAATGAAAAGATGTACACTTCCAATTAATAAACCAAAGGAAATGGTTATATACAAAACGATTAAGACCGTTTTTTGGGTAAAAAATCATTTTTGTTTAAACATACTTTTTAATATTTAATTGCATCCTTTATCAGGAAAATTAAAACTGTTCTCGTCAATTTCCGAGCTTACGAAAAGTTTGAAACAATTGATAGTTGTGAACACTCTTATTGTTTAGATGAACTTGCAACTCGCCTTCCCTCATTTTGATTGAAAACTTTGGTCTTTTATAATCTAGCACAAAAACTACATTTCAAAATGAAATATTGTATTTCAAGGATAGGCCTGGTTTCTATGGAGTAAATTGGAAGAGCGAAGAGAAAAAATAATATTGTTGCATTTGTTCGACTGTAAATACACCTTTTCTTTAAAATCTTTGATGATACTGCAACGATTCTTTTTTAAAATTCTGTAGTGCGATAATGGGCATTTTTCTATAAAAACACCCTGGCGATTAAATTTTTTTTGTTTTATAACAAAAAGGTATCAAATTTTGTCACAAGTTGAGGTTAATGCTCAAAATTTACGATTCACAATTTGTAACAGCCACAGTTAAAAATCCGAGAAATCCTCAGCTAAAAATAGGAGAAATAAAACGAAAAACGATTGGTCTGTAATAGAACAAATAGATTTTGAGAAAGTAGAGTCGAAATATGGCGACGTTTTGGCTCCTCTTCCTACAACTTAATGATCTCAAAAAAATTCTGAAATAAGGCAACATTCTAAGAATTTGAGGCGTAATGAAAAAGTACAGATTCTCCTGAATAAGAAATGGGTATCAAAATTAAACTTCATTGAGCAGAAGTTGAATTAAGAAAATAATATGAAGAAAAACCAATCTGTTCGTACCAGAAAACGGTCGCTACCCCTTTAACGATTTTACAGAAAAGCTTTGATTAAACTTTTTGTGTTAGGAAAATTTTAAAATCGCCATAAACAATCTCCCTGTTTTTATTTCGATTTATCAGTATGTTAAATAATAAAAGTAAAATTCGTAACGAAAGGGCGATACGACTAAATTTTCTCTAGTGGAAGTAATAGGTTTGAAGGGGTGTAGATGCTAGGGCGAAGGGTGAGTTTAAGGGCGGGGAGAGGCGTTGGGGGTGCACTTTAGAAGTTGACATTTACCGGTTTTATTCTCCAATATAATTTTCAAAAAAAATCCCTGTTTCTGTCGCGTATCACTTGGGATCTCCCGACCACACTTTCAACTCTCCTTCTCACGGGCCCAGTTTACATTTTCGGAAGATGTTCAGCAAATTTGAAACTCGTTTTATACACTTAGCCACCTACACGTCTTATTTTAATCCGAAGAATTACCCATAGGCTTAAATCCATTATCTGAATGGAGGGATTAACGTCCTCGGAGGGAGCAGATCCTGTAATCCAATAACAGCCAGAGGCTATAAAAAATTTGTTCATCCTCGGCCACTCCTCATTTTCGATCTATTTAGCCGTCAATCGTTCACGGATATCTGGACTTTTCAAACCTCAAGATTCAAGATCAGACAGTGAAATAAATAAATTAAAAGAGTAACGGATATAGTTTTTCCTCTTCACGCTTTCTATTGGATTAAAGGGTGGATCGGATGCCCGGAAATGAAGTCTAATTTTTTGAGACCTCACTCGCTAAGTGTGTCAATTTCGGTTTCTTGTGGTTTGTCTGCGGAGTATCTATAAAAGGAGGAAGCAAAACAAACGAAGCTACGTCGATAACGAACGCGTCAGGCAGATTAAAACAGGGATGTTAGCCCGATTTAAATATCGGAAACTGCCGTACATGTAATAAATGATTGCAATTACTTTAACTTAAGATCTTTGGCGCGGTCTGTGGGTTGATGAAGTCTGTTGGTAGTTTTAAGTCATTTTTGTCTGCTTATACCCAATGTGTTAGTCTGTCAGACGCGTTTCGGGTTCTAACCCTTACGGCAACTGAAAAATGGTGGCACTAGACGCAAGCCTACGACTTTATCCAGATCTATTTAAATTGTTTTTCGTCTCTTACGCCCCGAATGAAAAGTCGAAGGGGAACCCTTAAAGTATGCTGCAGGGCGTAGGAAACGCGAATTAGAAGGGGGAGAAACGGCCTTTTGCGGAAACAAAAGAAGTGATTGAAGAATTAGAGAGGCTGAGGAAAAGGGACCAAGTCAATTAACTGGGGGAGAAAGAGAGGCGAATAGGAAAACGGCAGAGCCACCGGGAGGGAGAGAGATGGAGAGCGAGGGAGATGGATAAATGGGTAAACAGGGAGGGAAGGAGGATGGCAATGGCATTTCAATTCAATTATGAAGGGTGGGTGTGCAATACGCAGATAATCGTACAAAGAGACACCGAATAGTCAGGTGGAATTCAATAACGGTGAGCCTTTGAGGTGAATCCCACTTAACATACTGTGTCCGCACCCACAGTACCACATCCTCCAATACCCACATACTCTAAACGCCGACTTTTTTAAAACTAGTTTAAAATCGATTTAATACTCCTATTTGGCCTTCCCTCATTGACTACTAGTCATAGTTCTACAAGTGCAATTGATGGGTTTTTGTATTCTTTTATCAATAAAAGAGATAACTGTAGGACAAATCATGTCTGGAAATTCTGGAATTTTCCTTTTCCCTACAAAACTTTTTAAAATATTACTAAACTGCTCAAAAATGAGTACGGATATTGGTAATTTATTCTTATTCTATTAATTTTAATTAAATTAACTGACATGTTTTTGTTAGTTGGATAAAACAAAATAGAAAATACAAACCAAAAATAAACAAATGTAAATCCACATTTTTAATAACAGATGTACTCAAGGATATTAAACATGAACATTACGCATTTTGTAAACATACAATTTTCTTGTCTTTTCTCCATTTTAATCTAGTCTTTAACCATGTAAAGTCATGAACCTGAGGCTCTCCATATTATTGTGAGAAGGGGTCAACGAGTGCCAACCGGCAAGTGGATATCGTAGAGGCAGTTGGCGCTGCGCAGAGTGTCGTCTCCTGGGCTTTAGCCCGATTCCGAGAGACTGGAAGTAACGATGGGAGGCCTGGGAATGGACATCAGCATCGCAAAGGGAAGAGAGAAATATGTCACCCTGCAAGGCGGAACCTTTTCCATAGTGCCCGCCAGATCCTAAATGGAGTAGAAGATATTTTGCCACGGTCCTTACATCGTAGGCCACATTGAGACGTTCTGAAGCAAAATCCCACCACCAGCAACTCAAGAGTATATGGTGAAGCGAACGACTAGAAGAGAACAACAATTTGAGTGCTTTTCTGTTTACTGATGAGTCGCGTTTCTGTCTGTGATAGCAGGCACCGAATTGTCAACTGAGAACAGGGGATGCGTACAATGCCTCAGGTCTCGCTCTCTTCAATGCAGTTTGGACGTGGCGGTGTAATGGTCTGACCTGAGATTACAGTGGAGGACGAACTGAGCTTCATATTGTTGAAGGCAACCGTTATGTCGAATAAAGTGTGGAGGAATACATCCCTCAAACGATGGATCTCATTGGCAGGGATTTTCGATTTTTGGATGACAACGCCAGACCTCTCAGAGGCAGAGTTCTTTATCAGTATTCAGAAAAGCTGGGAATTTCCCATCTGCCCCTTCTATCATTGTCTCCAGACCGTCGCAGAGAAGGCTTTTCAATCTCCATCCGCAGACGGTTGACCTGCAACGACTGAATGCAGCGTTGCAATATCTCTTGTGTGAAATTAGTGACGACCTTATTAACAGAATGTCTAACAGGTGCACAGAGGTTTTAACTAACAGAGAATATCGTACACGATATTAATTGTTGAAAACAATTGTTGTTTCCAATAAACACAATTATGCACCTGTTATTCTGATATTTTTCAAAATCCGTTAATTAAATTTTATTTCAGTAGTAAACAATAATAAATAACATTTGAATACAATTTATAATAAAAATAAAATCAAATGCTAGAGAAAGTAAATAATACAAAATTGGCAATATCCATATTCATTTTTGTGCAGTTTACTCCCATCTGTTATCAATTTATTTTTGTATTCAAGTTTTCTTTTCTGTATTATTATAATATTTATTTTAAGCCTGTTTAGAAATGAAAACAATCTAGGTGCAGCGATTGTTTCAAAACTGGTTAATCATGCCCACAGTCCTCACTAACCTCAAACGACCACTTTGGCGGTTTGAAAACTTTACGCCAAGGTTCCGATGTTTAAAACGAATATGCAGGGTGTCCGATGGAGATTTAAACAAATGACATTGTTGTGCAAATCTAATGCAATTTAAGAGCAGGAACAAGGCTTTCCTGGCAAGTTGACTATCCTTGAACGGTATCCATTGTCATAATTGATTTACGCTAGATTCTTTGTAAGGGCACTAGGCCCTACGGTGTTCACCCTAGTCGCATTGCCCTCCGTATAAGCTCTCGATCGTAAAACAGCGATTAATTGTCCAATACATCGCCTTAAAAACGACTATAATTTTGTCCCTATTGGTCCGATTTCAATTTTGATGAGGGATGGTTTTGAATTGTGAAATACTGTACCCACTGATATAAAATGCCTGTGGGTTTATATTTCAAATTGGCAAATTGTGTTTGGTTTATGTTCGAGAAGATCAATTAGAGGTCATAGTACATAAACTCGTAAGCTCCAACTTTTAAATGTAGCAATTTATCCGAAAAAAATGATTGCATTGACAAAACGATAAGTGTCGGTGGGGAGGCTAAGGTCGTAGAGGATTTTAATATAAATCCCCTGTTAGTTTGCCTGGTAGTTTTAAAGTGGTTAGGGGTTTGAAGGGCGGGGAAACTCATAACCCGAACCCAGACCAGCCCGCAAAATTCCACAAATTTAATATCGCTTTGGAAACGAGAGGGGTACCCCCACCCGACGGTTGGACAAAGCCACCCTTCTGTAGAGAAATATTAAAAGATCTTTGAGCTTGATGGCAGCCTCTACCCCACCGGCTAAGTTTAAACATTATTAAGTTTTGCAATGAGCAATAGTTATCTCCTGAGGGCGTGGACGGGGGCCCAATGATAACTCGGCTACGCCCACACTTACCCTCTTTTATTACATTCTACTCCCGGTGGTGAAATATTTACCCTATGCGGCCGGCCAATCCAGTTTCATCTCTTTCTCCATATATTTTTCCGATTTTATTTACCACAATAAAAGGATTGTTGACTTTTGACGCTTTTGTTCAAGAGTGGAAAACATTAAATTTCAATCCATTCGACGCAATTTGCATTTTATTTACCATGTGTGCTTTTAACTCATCACATAAACAATTAAACTAATAGAGGGCGTTTACTTGTTTGTAAGCGCAACGAGAAGATATTTTTGAGCTTTCTACCTTCGAGGATCCCTGAACGCTCCTGGATCAGGCCGAAAAGCATATCCGTTAAGCAATTAACAACAAACCTTTAACCAAAATAATTTATTATTCAATTTTAGAGATTGAACTAGCCTGAATAACGGCTGATACAATTATGAAAAGTTCAAAAATCTCCATAATTACGTTAATACTCTTATGAACTGATGATTAAATTCAATGATTTCATTATACTACGACAGCTTTTCCTTAGAGGCAAAAAATGGCAAAAAGGAGGGAAAATTCAAAAGGCTGTAGATTGAGATGGGAGTTGGTGTCTGAGTGGATCGAAGTCACGATAGCTCAAGTGGTTAAAGCAGCGGCGTTTTTAGCGTCGTGAGTTCGAAGCCCGCTCTTGACATTGACTTTTTCAATTCAACCCAAACCTTACGTAAAAAGATTAATCTTTTTAATTTAATTTAATTAATCGAAAGAAATATCAATATCGTCAATCAGACCACAAAATATAATGAATTTAGATTGAAATAATTAAAGCGTGGCTGGCGCTAAGACTTGGAAAATGTTAACATTAACATTATAGAAAATCGCAAGTATACTTCTTGCCGGGAGTTTTAGATATGATATCCAGGAGAAATCATCTTGTGACAACCTAATGATATCTTGGGTTCCAGGACACAGGGGAAATTTGTGTGACCAAAAAGTAACTTACTGGCCAGACGAGGATCTGCAAGACCGTACGTAGCCATGAACCTATTCCTGGGATACCAAAACAAACAAACATAGAATCTTCAATCACAGAATGAATCTAAAACAGCCAAAAAGAGAAGTGGAGAAATTCTACAGGCTGTAGATACAGCTTGTTAAACAACACAAGGCTGGCAAACTATCTGTTACACTTAAAGAGCAATCGTTCAACGAAGACATGGGAACACAAAGAAAACCCAAGAAAAGAATTGTAGCAACGACAATCAATACCTATTCCACTCAGGAAAAGGAATGAGTCGATTGCGCTAAGAAGAAGAAAGGGTTCAATAAGCCAGGAGGCTGAGTGCATTGGGAACCTAAAAGCCCTCTTCCTAATCTCTATATTCATCATCATCTGCCTCGCAGAAAGAAACGGACGTTCAAAATGACAACCGAAAATTCACGCAGGCTACTGAGGTTGGCAAGAAACGCACCGGACATGCCAAAACAGCGAGGATAGGCAGACCCAAACTTATTAGGTCGACACATTAACTCGTTTTTCAAGTGTAACATATACTGTTGATGGAAAATCTTAAAAGATATTTCATGGACAAACAATCGCCATAAGATCAGACAGCCAACCAGCTATAGAAGGAATAACTCTGAAAAAATTTAGTTAGTAGGTGAATGCATCTAAAACATCCAAAAATCTCGGAAAACATAACAGCTTGACATTATCTCTAGCTCTATGATAAAAAGAGATAATGAAAAAACAGTCAAACTGGCTAGAGAATCGAGACTCAGAACTTATTGGGATAAAAAGACCAAACATAAACCACATCTCAGAATAAAGAACAGAAAACAAAAGGAGAAATGGATGTGCGTCTCGCTCTAGAGTGCCAAGGCACGGTTAAAGACTCACGATTAAAGAATCCTCATCATTCCTGTTAAACGCATTTCTACAGCTAAACAAGGTAAAAGTACAACGACTATTGGCATCACACCTCTAAAACATTGGTAAATTCAATGATAACTCCAATTGTTATGTTATGCAATCAGGAGGACGAAGCTGCCAGCCACTACAAGCAACCTTCACACTGAGAAAAAGAACGGCAGCGATGACATTTGGCTTTCTTCTTCTTAAAAGAGTTCATTGAACTAAGGAACTAGGAAAAGTGCAATAATCAAGAATATTATGTTGAACCCCTATACATGTTAGCCTTATCTTGGAAAGTGCATTTTTCCTATAAAGTTAAGCATTTTCTTTAGTGCCTCTTGTAGGATTACTTTTGGTGTAGGAATTGAACGACAGAAATGGCTGTACCTTAATTTATAATCAACTGAATTCCTGGAGCCTTCCTTAAAAGAGTTCATTTCATAAGATACTAGGAAAAGTATAATAATTCAGGCTGAATCGCATGGGGTGAAAAGGAATAGTTTTAGGTAGATGTAAGTTTTTGACTTAATGATATCACCAGAAACAGGAATAAGACTTTCCAGAGAGAACGATTTTGTAAACTTTCAAATTGGACGACGGGATGGAGGTGAAGGTCGAAAATTCGAGAGTTTTACGACCGGTAATCACAATTATGTAATTGTACATAAAGGAGGGATATAATAAGATAACAGAAGGCGAAGGAAACGGTGAAAACTCGGTGACGAAGAGTGCAATGAGAGAATATTAAGTTGGTGAAATTCCATTAGAAAGTTGACGGTGTTGGTGTGAGGCGGTGGCAAGGAGGAAAAGGAAGACCCTGGCGAACGGGGGGGGAGGTAGTCGGAAAAGGGGCGAAACGGAAGACTGCGAGCGTGCATTAAGCAAACGTGGAGGCCACCCCCAAGTTTTATAATTTCCTCGCTAGTTGGCCCAGGTGATGCCACTTAATCTTCTCCACTTTTAATAACTTGTCACTCAACTTAAGGTGTACTTATTCAAGGGGCTTAACTCGGCCCAACCCTCCTTCTCGCCCACTGTCTCGACGGGGACATTAACTATTCATTAACGAGCGGGGAGAATTCTCAAAGGTATTTAGCGGGCTCCTTAACAATATTTCCCATCCCCGCGTTCCCTCAAACGCGTTTCTGAGCCGCGAATTTTAACACTCTCACATTAATTTATTTCGATTGAAAGTAGACGGGACAACCTTGGGATCAACCAGATTCGAAATACAATTTTTCCATTTATATACACGCCTAAAACTGAAGTCAATATTCCTTTTTTCCATAATCAAATCGTTCTAAAATGAACGTAAAGCATGCCTTTGTGGCCACAATCTTGATCTTTGTTCAGTTAGTTGATAAACCACCAAGCCTCGTTTTAAATTTATTACCAGACTGCCAAAATCTCAACCTCTGCGTTTGCATTTGTAGGTGGGTGAAGATGATGGGACTATTTTTTGTATTAAGTAGATGCGAGTGATATCAGTCCTTAATAATAAAATTATATATAAAAGATCATGATCAAGGCGAATTTGAAATAAATAAATATTCAGTTCTTTCATGAAGCATTCGATCAATACTTTAAAGCCATTTGTAAATTATTTAGCAATAGTTAAAAAAATCAACAAATGTATCCATTTAACACTTTAAATACGGGCTCCTAAAAACGTTTGATATGCAGGGTCTCAATTTATTAGTGTTCCCCTTGGTTATATCAAAACCTACTCAACTTAGAAAAAAAAGTCAACAGTATTTGTCCTAGCATAAGCTCTACCTTCAAACATTGAAATCTTGCGGTTTTTGATCATTTTCTTAGAAAAGTTAAAAAATAAAATTGTTGTTTTTCGATTTTATGAAAAATTGGGAAACGCATTTAAAATCGGCTCATAAAATGTTAGATTTTTAAGGTATTAACTTATATTACAAATGTTCGTTAATGGTTTTCACCGGTTTTCATAAAATACAATGAACCAGAAGAATCCGAAAATGAAAAAATTTACATTTAAAAACTGTAATTATTGCAATGTTTGAAAATTGAGTTTATTCTGTTAAAAATAGTGGCTATTTTTTTTACGTTGAATGGTTTTAGAGCAAAACAGAAAAAGTCACTAATAGGTTGATACGCTGTGTAATTTTGAAAAAATTATTGCTATTTACACCCGCAGACTTGGTTATAATAAGAAACCCAACCTAGAAAATTGTTGGCCGGGAAGGGGGGTTTCGGGTTTTCGGAAATAATTCTGATAACATGATCTTATACGGCTTGTGTGAATGGTTTTATAGGAGATGTAGACGGATTTTTCTGAGCATTTATGATTGGAGAGACTGGATACTGTCCGGTGTCCTATTTGTGGCTAGATATATTGTTAATTAAGCTTTTATCGACTTAAACGCTACATCCGTATTTAGTTCTTGTGGTATGCTTTTAAATAGTATTACTAATTAATATCAGCAGCTATGCTGTTAGGTACATCAACAGTAGTTGCAATATATAAATTATTAACGTTGCTGACAATATATCGCGTTGATCTTTCGTAAATTATTCTAGCATTACCTGTGGATATGTTTCTGACAATACGTTTTATTTCCCCAATATACACTGAAAGGCCAAAAATCCCACCCACTTGGAATATAACTTGATTTATATACATTTTTAGATAGAAATCACGTTTTTACATTTTTGAACTATTAATAATTGAGTCTTTGTCTAAAAAAGTTAAAGAAAAATGTAAATTGCTAAGGAAAATGGAAAAAGCGGACAGATAAAATTTGTTTTAATTAGATTTTTAATTAATATTTCAATAGCGAATATTTCCTCCTCTTACCTTAATTTCATCTCTAGGACGCCTCGGCATACTTTCTACCTGACAGATAATGTCTCTTTGGCATAATCGTGCATTAGAACAGCATTGTCACTGATTTCATCGAGCATAGGCAACACATGATGTTCCAAAATTTCATCCGCATAGCGAGTGGCCGTCAAAGACACCACCACGGATCTATGTTGTAAAGGTTAGCTCTGGGAAAATGACGAACTTCGTACCTTTCATTTCGCCTTCTCCACACTCTTTCGAGCCCATTTGGAGATGGTAGAACAAATTTATACTCATCAAAACGTACAGCAGACCATTCGTCCAAAGACGAGATTGTTCTCAAGTAAATGCGAGACGTCCAACTCCAAAAGCAATCAGTCCGTACTGATTTAATCTTCTTCGAGCAGTGCGTTCAGAAAATTGGACACTTCGAAATTTCTGGTGCTTTAAAAATGACTTGAACAACAGTAAAGTGCCGGTTTCGCAAAATTCTCAAAGTCCAAAATGGTTACCCTAGGATGTCTAGAAACTGAGCGTTCTGTGGTAGGATCCAGTTTCTCCAAAACGTCTACCGGTGTGTCGCAGTGTTTCCTAGGGAACTCCGATGGCAATAGCCGCATACCTGATGCAACGTCCATCAATAAATGCCACAACACGCGCAACATCCTCAGCACTAAGTGGCATTTTTATGTTTAAAAGTTTAAATTAAGAAAACCACGAAGAAAACTAAACAGTTTATTTCTTCAGAATTCAAATGAGACTGATTAAACATTCTAGGTTCCGTAAAAAGTAAAAATTGAAAAATACTTTATCTTTGTTTTGGATTAAGGATAAGTGTGCTTACCTCTAAATGATATTCCCAATTTAAAACATAGCTTAAACAAATATTTATTGGTAAAAACAATCAGACAAATTAAAGACTGAATTATCTTTTAAAAATCAATTGGGTGGGATTTTTTGCTTGTCAGTTTGACAGGAAAGTGTGTAGAGAATAATTTTTGATTTTGGATTGAATATGTGTATATTATTACCAACATTATTATCCTTTGCAGTTTATGATAAACGGGTAAACATGTTGGCGTTATGTGATAGAATAACAGGATGAAGATTACAATTTTTGATGAAGAAAGTATTTGTGATAGATCTTATCCACTCTACTAAGCAAAACTCATAAATTTATTGTAGTCGAAGCCTTAATTTCAAATGTTGAGAGTAAATATTTACATTGCTGCTACTACTCGCCCTTATTACATTCGAATTCGAATAGGCATGTTTATGTATACATCAAGTCAGCAAAATCTTATTTAGGTTTTGATTGAATTTTCAAAAGTTAATCGTCGGTTTTTTGGAGCGTGTGTTTGTATGTGTAAAAAATGAATTTGTATCGCGGAACAGGGTCGGTTGATAGCCGTGAGCGAGGCGTTCCCGAAAGGGGGACCTAAAAGATTACTAATGAGAGTGAATCAATAGGTAAAGGCGATATTCAAAAGTGGATTCCCGCTGTCGTTCCCACGTCTTCTGGGTCGGCGTCGCCCCGGGTGTCCAACTGATCGGCGTTTTATCACCTGCGGGACATCTAGAAGTGGGATCCAATTTCGATTTCCGGTCAGGAGCCGCTCCCCTCGCCAATTACGGCTTCAATCACAAACACCGTCGTCCGACTAATCGCTCTGATCCGTTTATTTCTTTCTTTTTTATTGACTCTTCAAAATGCCATATGCGTCATTTACGTTATTAATATGCAAGATACTCATAGAGATTAGGATTTACAATGTGTGGGCTCGATAATTTAGAGGGAAAACACCCTTTACACCTACTTTGAAGTGGTGAAGCTAAATAGAACTGAATTGTGTTGGTTGTTTTTATTAGTTCAGTTTGCCCCTTTAGAACTATTGAGAAAATAGCATAGGAAAACTGCTGATTTCGCTAAGAAAAAGACGATAAACTGCGAAAATATTTATACTAGTATGCAGATAGATACAAGAGGATTAATTTAAACTGCTAACTGAGTCGAGCCAATTAGAACTTTTAAATGTTGCTCAATTTATAGTCACAGACGACTTGGCGTTGCGCACAAACGGGTGATCGTTCAAGCGAGCGTTTAAGAGGACTTAGCGCGGCTTTAGGAATCAAATGTGAATCGGTAATTAGTGTTGTAGCTATAGGCATGTAACTCACGAAAATCAAATTGCTAATTAAACCGTCAGTTCAGATTTCCCTCCGCGTAACAAGAGTGTAATTATCACAAGCTTACTATGCATAAAGGTATAAAAACAGAGGAAATTCACCGTCGTCCCAATATCGGAGCCGATGGCCAGTTTTACAAAGTCAAGCCCACTGAAAAATGAAAAAAAAATTTGCAACTTGTTCCAACTCTTCTTAGTTTGATTTTGGTACACCAGGTGTCCCTTTTCATATCAGACAGGTTTATTGCAAATATATGCAAATATATACGCTTTATAAAGAAGTTGAATAATAGTCACCCTTTTTTTTAATAAGGTATTTTTATATTAAAATCCTTTTTTATTCCCAAGGTATATAATATACCATTCTTTAACCGAAAAAAAGAGTTTTTTTGGGAACTTCTTGAGTTTTAGTAACATGTTTGTTCGCAAACTTCATTTTTTCATCGCAATGCACCCAATAGCTCGAAAGAGGGACCCAGTGCTTTGGTTGAACCACAGCCTTTGGCTTTTCAGTCATGAAATTCTTCACCTGCCAGGACCTTCGACACCCAATCATTTTTTCCTTCCAGAATAATGTACAGTCCATATTCAACCGGGTGACGTACCACTTGAATTCATCAATGCATGCTTGAGTAGTTCTTTTTTACAAATTAATAATTAAAAACTAAATTGGTTGAACGTTTGTAGAACAAGCGTTAGCATCCAACACAGATCGTGAGCAATCTAGTAATTTCCTGTGATAAAAAAAATCGGTGGTCAGCACCACTAAACCATCTTGACATACAGGTAAAGCTGGTTTAAGCATTCCTTTGCTTCAACTTTCATTCTCGACGGGTTCAACGAAGCAAATGTTCGTAGAATTCGCCCTGGAAAAACTTGAAAATTTCTCCCTTTTCAAAAACAAGCGACGCGGAATTATGGCCGAAATCGCACGACTATTTTCTCTTTTAGCTCTCAGATTGGATTTGTAGATCAGGGGAAAAGATCAAAGGGCTCCGTGGATAACCGAGCTATGTTCGTTCTTTCGCTCGATTCGCATTAAACTTTAGAAGTCCGGCGGTGGTCATCCTTCCGGAAAAACGATTTCCAACGAGGACCATAAAAATCTTGTCAATACGAAAGGTACAAAACGAACCCATACTCACATCGTCCATTATGATTTGTTTTTCATTCTCTTTGTACGAGTTGATAAAATAGATTTCTAATCGTTTCTGACTATAAAAATGAGACTGAACATATATAAAGCGACATAATAGCTCAAGCTGTCGCACGCTCTCTTTCTTTCTCCCTTTTTTCTTTCAAAGGGAAAGAAAGGTTTCATATCTCTTTATTCTCCCTTTTTGACGCTTGTTTTATCCGCGGATATTTCTCGTCGTATCCTGCTTATTTTTTTTGTAACTAAGAATAAATGAGCAGATGAGTTCGCTATTTGTAACAGGATGACGGATGTTGATGATGATGAGGATGAAAGGAGACCAGGAAGAGGAGGTATTGTTCCCCAAGCACTGTAGCCTTCTGGCTTATGGAGCTTCCCTGGTTCCTCAATTCTCTCAATCGACTCGTTCCTTCTCCTTAGGTTATTGACTGTCGTTGCTACAATTCCTTTTCCTTCGTATACTATGTTTTAACCCCTAAGTATACTTTGTACTTTCGTAAAAAGTTTTGTCTCCATTGAGCGGTAGCTTCCCGAATATGATATGTCTGTTTCTTCCACCCCATTGATATACCCATATTGGTGGCCATCATTGGATATACCCATTTTAGATGTTTTCTCAGTTGGTAGTAACAGATATATATGTGTATATGTATGTGTACATAACTAGTATTATATACATACACATATATATCCTTATTGTCTGATTTTAGCCAGTTTATATCGTTAAACTCGTTTAGCCAGTTATTTAGTTTATTCACGCCTTCTTTTGCCATTTTTGGATCCATTCTGTGATGGAGAATTCTATATTTATTTTTGTTATCCGTCGTCATTGTTTGGTCTTGCAGATCCTTCTCTGGCCAATCTGTCTGCTTTCTCGTTCCCCAAAATTCCCCTTTGTCCAGGCACCCAAGGTTGTTGTGTTTCCCCAGGTTTCGAAAATTTTCGATCCATTCACTAGTTTTAATGTGATTTTCTTCATGCTAATGCTTTATTAATCGCTTGGATATTCTATTTTATGGAGTAATGTTTGCCAGTGTAACCTATTTAATATTTTCCGAGGCACAAAGGTTGATGGTTGTACTTGAAAGGCCGAGGTATTCTTCGCTAATGAGTTGGTTGAACATATTTTGCGTATAAAACTGCTGATCTGTTTCCTGTTTTTGTTTTGGAGCCATCGGTGTGCAATATCATTCATCCTCTCTTGAATTCTTTTTCTCCTTTGAGGACTGTTATATTTAAGTATATTTTATAGGATTTTGTAAGAGGGTTTCCGATATCTTATAGTCAGTCCCCGTTTTTGAGAATGGATGACTGATTTTAGTGATTATTCCTGTATACCGGAATTGTTCAGTTCCCATCCAATCTGATAGTTTTTGGAGCTAATGGAGATTTTCTCTTTGTGAATTTGAATTTTCTCGCTTATCCTTGTATAAAACTTTCAAATGGAGGCCGGTTTAACAGTGTTTGTAATGCAATCGACGGGGCTGTTTTCGTTGCTCATGTGATCCATGGGTTTGCTAGCCTCTGTATGCTGCCTAATATTTAGGTAGCTTGATTTTGCTGATCCTGATGATGATTGATGTGCACAATCTCTTGGTTTAAAATATCGTACCGAATATCGGTGGTCATAGCAATGGGATGTTAGTGTGTTAGAATGGGGAATCGCTCGGGCTAAATTATTGTTTTATGGTCCTTGATGATGACTTCAATCGACGTCAAACTGAGCCATATGAATTTGAAAAAAAGTACTTTTCCTTACATTTCTCGCTAGACGTTTCCTTTTTGTACATTTTAAATAGGCTGGAGTTGAGAATTCCTTGCCTTTTCAATAAAACACATATGAGTTAACCAAGGAAATGTGATCCACCTGTTACGTACGTAAAACACGTATTCCCCTCACAACCGCCGACACCTCGTTTTATCTCACCTGATCCTCAACAGTTGTCACGGTCGGACGAAGTTAAATCCAATTTGTTTTATTACCGTTGCCTGTGATAAAACCGACCCTTTAAGTGAGATTGATAGCCGCGGGTTGCATGCCGAGACATTTTTTGACACCTGCCTGTCTGTTTAATTGATATTTCAATTGATTGTAACTTTAGGGAGTTTCTATATTGCGTCATTTAAGTGCTATTTTATCTCTGATTCATAGAGGATTTGATCTACCTTGGTTGCATTCCTTTTACCGTCTTTTTTCTTCTTTTTTTCATAAAAAGTGTAGAACACCACTTCCCGTTTGCTGAAAGAATCTGAACACACTGTCGGACGATGCCGATCTTTCTTAGATACTTATTACGTTTACAGTGCCCTCGTCAACATTCTAAGTCTCTACCCGCTTTGTTACATCCTGCAGTTAGTGTAGATTGATTTGAGAGGGTCGGTTAGTTGTATGGACATGAAATATATGTCATTTGCCACACGCCTTTTTCTATATACTAAATTTTGAGGACCAGTCAGTTTTTCTTGCGACTGAAATCCACCAATATAATGATCAAAACATATAATGCTATCTGATGAACCATTCACTATCCTCTCTTATGGACATATTCCGTTATTATTCACATTCCTAAAACCACATATTTATATACGTACAGACTGATTGCTGCCTCAGAGTGAGGTACGGCAACGAGATCTTGGAAGAACGACAGCCTGTTGTCTTGTACTTATCGAAGAAGGTGCAAAACTTGGAAGACAAGAGTAAATCAAGTAATCAGTTTCACATTGAAAAAATTGTCTTGCCCTATTCTTTACTTCAACAACAAAGAGACATCGACATGAAATCATATGCTTAGGACTATACCAAGAAAGTAAACTCGCGTCGAATCACCGCAAGATTTGAAATACAAAACTTAAA
The DNA here is from genome assembly GCA_039619505.1 of Cimex hemipterus. Taxonomy (NCBI): domain Eukaryota; kingdom Metazoa; phylum Arthropoda; class Insecta; order Hemiptera; family Cimicidae; genus Cimex; species Cimex hemipterus. Next base: position 2,921,538 of record CM077101.1, on the reverse strand, counting down.
AGAGAACAAATATGAAGACTTTTAGAGCTCTTTAACCGTCGAAACTAAAATAACCTCCTACAGGCTTTACTGTGACCATTTTGCACATTTGTGGGGTTCTGACAAGCTATCTAACTTCCAGCGGATAGGTTTTTAAATATGGGGGTTGTAAATTTCAAACACGCCAAAAACTGCTAATTTAAAAAAATAATTTACTGTATTATTGCGTTTTATTTAATTGTTTTCTTCAGAAGATGAGCTCGAGTTTATGGCACCCAAGCTGGTGAAAGTTGCTCATATTGGCCATTTGGCGAGCGGAATGTTAACTTATTTAAATGTATCTCCAATATCCAATCCGTACGATCAAAAGTTCTCAGAGAAATCGTTCAAGCTCTTTTCTACGTCACTAACTTAAATATCCTCAACTACGTCAACCTCCCTTTGGTCATTAAACTGATCCGTTCCCGATTCCAAAAGTTTTCACTCTAACCTCTCGATCCATCCAACCCTGCTGCTCGAACGCTCTCTACTCCGCCAGGTTGTCTTAATCGACGTATCAATTTTACAAACAAACCCCACATTTGAATTGTATGTTTCGTCATCCGCAGGTATTGGACAAAACCTTCGAAAAACTAATAAACATCAACTATAACCTGCTTTTGACTGAAAGTAATTACTAAAATGCACAATATTGCCTATTGCACTAATACAGAGTTGAATTAATTGTATTGGTAATAAATAATAAATATTGTTAACGATTAAAACATAAATTGGTGTCAGTATATTTCTGTACGATAACCAATTCCTGTGGGGATGGCTGTCTACTACAGTAATGGAAGTAATCTAAAATTTCAGCTTTCCAGAAATACGGGATGCCCATTTCGATTGTTCATATGAACGTATTACTGAAATTAGTGAATTGTACCATAAATGTATCACAAAGGGATACAGGGAATAAGAGTGGGGAAGTAGAGCCGATTGTGGTTTTAGTTTAATGCAGTTGATAATTGATAAGCCCTAAGGGGAGAGGGGATGTGTCATTTGCAATATTGTATCGGACGAGATAGAACGAAGTTATCGAGGGGGAGAGTGTGGAGGCTATGGTATGGTAAAGCCATGGAAAGCGAGGGGATAGGAAGACCCGGAACAGGCAGAAAAGAGGGATATAGCGAGAGAGATCGAGAGAGAGAGAGAGAGAGAGAGAGAGAGAGAGAGAGAGAGTAGTGAATGCAAGAGATTCAGCACAAAGTAGCATCAAACGCGTAGCCGGGGGCGAATCGGCAACAGTAACAATATCACGTCACAAACAAAACAGTTGAAAGGGGACCAGGATTTGAGGGATTTTTTTAAATATTCCGTTTGAACCCTTTCGAGTTCAAAATGCCTGGTCGGGACGTGTCAATGGCAGGGATCAATCCGCTCCTAGTTTTCCAACTATTTGGTATTCCGCTCTCCCTCGACATGACCGGCTCTTTTTGTCATTTAATTGACTGGAAACCATCGCTCCTGGAATATTCTCAGCGGGGGAATTATTTCATAAACTAAAGACGTGAGTGGAATGTCATGTTGTGTTCGATTTCGATATGGTTTTCCTCGCTAAATCAATCAATCCCAGTTTTTATTTAATTAATTATCGGTTTACTGTTAACAGTTATTTCCAATTTTTCTACTCAACAGTCGTTGCATAACAATTGGAAATCCCAGCTTCACGTCGAATTTGCAAGGAACGTGCCTCTCATTTGCCTAATGAAAAACATATGTTAAAAATTCCAAGTTGCGATTAACTTAAGTAACTGATCCCGCATGTCGCTTCAAACTAGGACGGTCCCGAGGCCTCCTCGGCTTTATCCGATAATCAGGCGATAAAATCAGGCCGGAAGTGACATCGATTTTTGACTGGTCAGGCCTTTGGAATCGGCCCCTGTTCAAATTTGATAGTTCTTTAGAATGTTTGATAATTGTATGGCTCGAAATCAACTGACCTCATTGAAAATTCAGTTGAGGTAAAATTTGTCCATTTATTGTTTTATAAAAATGTTGAACATGCTATGACTGGAAAGAACCGGTCCGTTTCGAAAAACAAGACTTAAAAATGCAAAGTAGTGGGACTAAGCCACTTGTTGTCGTCATAGTCCCTGGTGCAATATATTTCTCTCAAGTCTCGAGGCAACCGACCTCATCTCCGTATCGGAAACATCACTTTTCCTCTCCCACTTGTAGACGCCGAGGCGAGCCGATCGGATCCGTTCCGGGCCGTCGCAACATCAGCCCCGATCCATCGTCACACGAAGACACGTGTCCTGACACGTGTCCTCACAGTGCAAAGACTGAGCGGTACGGCTTTGGTGCAAAGCTTTTTAAGCCTGTCACGGGAAATACACCCCTTTCGTTTCCATTGGTTCAAAATTTAGGATTAGGATTTAAAAATGATTATTAGAACTTTTCCAACTGACTTTTTATACCAAACTTGATGAATTGTTTCCCTATGAGAGAAAAATTAATATGAGGGATTTTTATGGGAAAAAAGTTCGTAGTCTTTCGTGCTTTCCCGGAAAATTCACTTTTTATTCACTTTGTTAATAATACATTCATTCTTTTTTTCTCTTTTTTTAAATAAATGATATTGTCCATCCTCCCCTTATTTAATGTTCAATTTGCAATTGCCTCGCCTGATTTATTCACGACATGGTCACCCTTCGCCCTTTCATCCATCAGCTCGTCCACTTTTCCCAGCACCATATCAAAAGGAAACTTTAAAATCTTAATTCTTAATATAGAATACTTTTGGCTCACAAAGCAATTAAAAAATATTCCGTTCGGAAGAGAAGAGAATTATTCTCGAACGGACATTTGTTCCATTTTTTGTATAAAATCAAGAGGTGCATATCGCAAAATGTAATAAATTTATACCCCTGTCTTAAGTTTTTTAAATAATGAATTTTTCATAGACAATGATAATTTTAAAATATTAAGAATTAATGATCAACCGATGAAAGGATATTAAAGATAACATAACGTGTAACCAGAGATTATTGTAATCATTAAAAAGTTTGCCAGGGTGGGTTAAATTTTTCAACAATAATTTAAGGGAGTTTTTTTAGTGATTCCTATTTTGCTTGAGGATTCACTGTCCCTTCGATTTCGTCGATCATGCATGCTGCGTCAATTTTATGTTCGATTCTCGAGTGGTGGAGCTGCAGAAATCATTTTTAAATGTTTTCCGGTATAAAAAAAAACCTCGGTAGACGAGCGGGAAAACGTATCGAATTGCAAACAAGTCAATCCGAATTGTCAATAACGTTTAATGACTGTCTACGGGAAAGGTGTTAAACCTACCTTTCTTTGACGAGGGTAGGTCTGTGACATCGGCCAGAACTGAAGGGCTCACGCTAGTCGGTTGAATTGATGAAAAGGGGCTTCCACCTGTGCTTGGATACCTGGGAAACAAACAAAACCCATTGTTCAGCCCCGAGTTACACGCTACTTAAGATGCCGATTCAATTTCTACGCCGGACGCTACCTGCGAGTCCGAGCCGAAGCCGGATCCCGCAGTCATCGGCGGACTTTCCACATAGATAATCGGACTTGATACTAACCAGTGGGTCGGCCTGGGCCAAGAGGTCGACTGGCCGTTGAGTATCCTCAGTTTGTCGTAGACGATGTCCGTGCTCGGGGAGACGGCACAAGGCACCTGGACTTCTTTTTGGGCGGCGAGGTTCCTAAGTACTCGGTTGATTGAAGATACCTGCGAACATAGAAAAATATGGAAAATTCAAGTTTTATTTAAATATTTTCGGGTAGTATTAATGTAAGTCGAAAAATATTACACACGTGTCCAAGCGTCCTTGTCAATAAATGGGCACAGTAGGGGCCGAAAAAATAATAGTTTAATTAATTTCTTGAAATATAATATTCAGCTTTTGTTTTTTTATTAATTAATTAAGTTAATTGGTCAAGCGGATCACGAAACTAGTGATTTTTTTATATATATTAATCGATTTGTGCTTTACATAAAATAATAAAATCGCAACTACGTAGTGCTCGGACACTACATCAAAATTTTTTTAGGCAGCTCGCAGCTTCAAAATTTAAAATGAACCCCTTTTCACATCCAATTGACTCTTTTTAATTTCAAACTAACCGTGTCAAAAAGCATATGATGTACGTAAAGTGTTATGTGAATTCAGTTAAAATTGAGAATGATATTCTTCTTTTAATTTGACAAATGGTGTTTTTTTCGAGGACAATTATTTTATGTCTAAAAAACCAATTAAAAGAAGAATCGTAATAATAAAAAAGAACTCAGTATTATGAATGAAGTTTATTTCATCTGCTAATATATGTCATACCATCTCCAAGTTTTTTAGACGTTGTAAAGAAAGGGTTAGTTTAAAATTAAAAAAGAGTAAGTTTGGAGGTAAAAAAGGCTAATCTTAAATCAAAAAGAGTTAGTTTGTCGTTAAAAGTTTTAATTTAAAAAAGAGGACAATTTGAAAATAAAAAAGGGTTAATTGTAAATTAACAAAGATTAATTTGAAGTTAAAAAGGGTTTAAAAGGGAATAAAACTGTATAATCTTGCCCTAGTACATAACGGCGTACTTGATATTTTTATTTTAAAACGTACACATCCAAAACTTTATCAACACAGTATCAGTAATGAACGAGTAGGTTTGTCATGAAAAGAGATAATTTGACGGAAAATACAATAGTAGAGTTATCATAGATGTTGAAATACATAATTTTTCACCAGAGGATGTAGCATAGTATGTTTAAATATTTTTTGCCAAGAAACAAAGTTGATACTCCTATTCTTAACCTCAAAAAACCCTGTACACGAATGTTTGTAAAAGTCAGGAAAAAGTTTCTCAGAGTTTTTGTCTTCCAAATACTTTCGCTTATTTTTTTAGATCACAAAAATAGTGACAACTTCGAACCGACTCTACTGATGTACAGGAAACTGTCCATGGTTTTTGAAACGTACTTCACAACCGAAGATATAAAGTGTAAAATTAATTTTCTCAACGATAATGACAGTACAAAATTGATGTAGGTTCAAATGAGAGAAATACAGCTTTCTTGTTATTTACGAAATTCGGAGAATTGAAATATTTAACTAAAAAATGCGGTCTCGGAAAAATAAAGAAATCCTCCCTAGCTAATCCAGCCAAAAATGCTTTTGTTTGGCATAAAAATTGATATTTCGGAGCTTTAGAAGATGCTTAAAACGATTTCAAATTGTGTTTTTCAAGAAATTTTTTTTGGCCTACTTCACTTATAGCGTTTCTAGGCATTTGTAATTTTTTATATATACATCTAATCTCATTCAATAAATCCATTCATTCACTCATATTATTTCATTATTCTACATAAAAAATACATAGGCATATAATAACCTAGAAATGCGTGCTCAACAAAGGCAGGAACACAGTTTTTTAAAAAAATATTTAAATTGTTTAACATTTTTTTGGGCTCTTCGGCCCCACTATCAAGAACGCGCCGACACAGGTCTATTATTTTCTATATAACATCTTCAGAAAAAGTTTCATTAAAATTTTACAATGATACACTCAGAAAGAAGTTATTCGTGTTGATTTAATGACATTCGCATTAACTAGGGAGATACTTAATGATCTGAAATGATGTCATTACCATCTTTTGATAGTTGGCCATAACTGAACTATAATACGTATTTGAAGAAAAAATACGTATTTTTACGTACAGTTCGAGAGTAGCTGGAGAAACCAGGAAGTAAGGAAACCTGGCAGGAAACCAGATCTGGCAAGTGTTATAAAACTATGATTATCTCTCGAGAATGGAGGACTGTCTGGTTGAAAAGGAATGGATGGAGAGAAGCAAAGGTGAAAGGGAACCAACATCAGATGGAGTTAATAAAGGTGCTGCATCCATCAACCAACAAAAAGTCCCACGAAATGTAAATTTTGTATCCTTTGTACGTGATTCGGTAGAAAATAGAAACAGTAAGTGTAGAATGAGAAGGTAAGTGATTACACTCGAATTCTAGATATATTTAATGTTGATCGAGAGTGGGGCGATGGGAAACTTCGGGTGTGAGTAAGTACTGGATCTCCACCCCCGTGTGAGGAGATTACTCGACCGGAATTACTCCCGTTGATGCAATAACTGTTCCTGAGGCGTTTCATTTAGTTGTGCCCGAGTTAAGCGGACATAATGAAAAGCTTGTAGGGGTTGATGATTAGAAGAGAAGGGTTGGTTGATACACAATAGGTATAGGATGGTATAGGATCAACCCCCCGCCACCACTTACGATATATACCTTTGGTGTATTTATTAGGCCGGATCACGTTGTAGGCAATAAAGTATCCATTAGTATTTCACGTCGTAACTCGATGTGAAATTTCCAAAGGGATTTATCACCGATTACGACGGATAATTGCGGATAGTGAAACGGTGATTGGTTTGCCTTGATTCAATCTCGTTGAAACCGAACCGCAAAGGGTCAAAATTTTGCCAAGAGGGATGTATTAAAATTGAAAATTTTGTCAAAATAAACTCAATTTTTTTATTTTTTCCTATTGTATTTCCGTCTGCTGAGAGTTTTTTTTTCAACTTCCAGTAATTTTCAATAAATCATACAATGTGTTAAAACTTGACATCACTCTTTGCTGGGATCAAAACGTTTATGAGGGTGGCGTGTGCGTATTGAAAAGGGGGATAACAAGCGAGACGATTAAGTGCGAGATGAAAACCCAGCGGGATAGATCTGAGCTTTAATGAAGATCCAGGAAACCGTGCTGGGAAGACATCTGGCATTCTCCATCGGGCCTATATGGGGATCGTATTGTCTAACTTTCTCATCCTGTTGTTTTTTCAGCATTCTTCGCTGAGTGGCCCCCAGGCCTCTGCACTCAGAGTGACGACATATTGTTCGACAGATACTCTCGTAGGAGTCAAACCTTTTGTCCAAATAGACTTCAATGCTCTTTTGTACCTTTCTGTAATGACTCTTTTTCCTCGGTCTCTCATAATCTGCCACCTCTTTCTCTCGCCCCTTTTATGTTCGTCTAATCGGTTTCATTCCTCTGTAGCACCTGATATGACTTTTTCAACTCTAGCGTCGACGCAATCCGAGCCCCGACGTATTGAAATCGAATCCTTACGAGCTTTGCAGTTGTAAACACCGTTTGTCAATAAATACAGTCTTTCTATATAAAAAACAGGCATAACACACGTAGGTCATTTCAACTCTCAGTAAAATCTGTCTTTGATGTAAATGAAAATCAATTACCTCTGCACGACTGGTTTTGTATTTATAATATTTTTATGGAGAGGCTCATTATCGCACTTCTATAGGGCTGTTGAGAGACCCCTGAAATCATTTCTATATGTAAGAAAGAGCACTTTTTCCAATAAGACTTTTTGGTGTTAGTATAGCCTTTCGCTAGTGCCTCACATTCACAAAGCATGGTTTTGCCTTTGTCCATCTTTAGATAGTAGTTATGAGGACAGTGGTTCACCTTTTAGCTTGTCCCTGGTGCTTTCGTCCTGTGCGTGGGCTTTTCTTTCTCAAGCCATTTTTCAAGCTCCATCTTTAGCACATTTTCTGGTGGTCCTGGTTGTGGTTCTGGTCCCATAGGTGAGAAAGCGAGCTTGTCAGCCTGTTCATTTCTTTCTACACCTTGTCTCGGAACCCATCTCAAAGTGGCCTTGTTGCGTTTTCTTATGACCATTACACTGTTTAGCGACTCCCAGACTAGGAGCTAACACCATGGATAGGCTAGAATCATAACCAAGCTAATATGGATGTGTGGTTTCTCTTGACAGAAGATGCATGATTCTGTCTGCTTTGCTCTTATTTTTAGGTGTTGGTTAAGAGGGTTGGTATAGAGACCTACAATTTTTCTCCAATACTGCCTGCTGAGGAGAGAGAGAGAGAGAGAGAGAGAGAGAGAGAGAGAGAGAGAGA
>CM077101.1:2838162-2900235 GCA_039619505.1 Cimex hemipterus | reverse complement strand
TATATATATATATATATATATATATTAACCGCTATCATTATAATATTTTACTTTTAATATTGTAACGAGTAAGTTATCCATTGTTATATGAGAATTATGGTGGTACTTATTTATTAATTAATAACGTTGTTATTACTTGTAGAGCCTTGATAAAGACCTCAATAAAATTTGAAAGCTTGGCTTAGGTTACAAAATTTACTTGTTTTTGATGTCCGCAGCCCTAATCTCGAACATACTATTATACACTACATAAAATGTATATATTTTGTAATAGTTTTTATTAAACTTTGTAATTGTAATCCTTTTTTTGTTTTTGAGTTGAGCGAAGTATGGCTGTGTCTTGTAGTTTTGTTACTCGAGGAGGTTTTAAGCCCCAGTACAAAGTTGAGCTGTTATCTTTCGGTTGTGCCCTACTTCACTCTGTCAAACAGCTTTTGTGAGGTTATTATTGTCTATCCTGATTATCAGTGTACTTCTTACTACATCAAAATTTTCTTTATTGATTTCCTCTGCACAAAGCTGAATCCGTAAAGTGAACGAATTATTGTTTTGCAACTGTCGCCCATTCATAAACCGTCGATAATAGATTAATTCATAGTTCTCCCTAATCTAATTTGTTCGTAAACGTCTTAAAAAGTTGCAAACCAGATAACGCGGATTTCCGATCCTCTTGAAATAATAATTTCTCCGAATCTCGCAGTATAAATAGTTTCGACTGAATTGTCTTTACTTCGTTAATTTTATGGCGAAAGTATTGGAAGGATGGATGGAGCGGGCGCCGGAAGAATTCCACCGCTCCCCGCCGACTCAGAAAGCCCAACCAACCGTGAGGGAATTCCTGTTCGAGATGTGATATCGCCCGGGAAGGGAGCAAATGATGATAAAGGCAGTTGTACACCGTTCGAAACGTCTTTACTAAAACTAGAACCCTGGTGATATTACAGCCGAAATAAAATAAAATCGCGATCTAAAACGCCTCGGGCGACCCACTAAATTAAAAAAGTTATCTCAAATTTCCTAGCCGATCTTTTTTGAAAAGTGTCTCATGCAACGAGATACAAAAAAGAAGAAGAGAAAGTTATCTGATAGAGGCTTAGGAACAAAAATAAATCATTCCATTTTCTCATCATCCTATAACAGATGAGCTCGGAAATTTTGAAAATAAACAAGTGACAGGAAAAAGACTAAATATTTCCTCCCAAGTACTTTTTACTGGTCTCTTTGGGTCAGCTTCATCGACATTTAAAGAATGTTCGACATAATTTGCACAAATCAAGGGTGCATTGAATAACAGTCCGTTTTTTCTTCTGACCATCTGAAGAGGCTGCTCAGTACCTTTCTCCGATATATTTTCAAATTGGATCACCTTTGTTAACCATTTCCGAGAAAAGATCTTTCGTAGCGTCAATTGTTTCATACCGTTTGGTCCAAATAATATAAATGGGCTGCAATCGTTTAAATCCGATTGATGATGTACAATCTAAAGTCTGTACGATGAAATACCGGGGTTTTCTATTTCCTAAACCTCATCCTCGATCTCGTTACGATCATCCTTGAACCGTTAACTGATCTCACAAAGTGGACCTTTATTGAATAATTGTATGCTATAGAGTCTATATTTTGTGTTTATTTAGTTATGGAGCTTCCTATTGACTCTAGGACTGCTTTCTGTCCGCGGGAGTTCAGCTTGGCAACGTGCTTGGATCAATCGTCTATATCTATTATACCGCAGATGTCACAACAAACCGTTCTACTTTGCCCAAAAGTACTCAGTAGTCTGACCACGTTTTACAGTTGTTTCAGAAGATATGCAAACATCTCATGTATAGCAGACATGGAAATCACATTTACACTCTCGAGCAAAAAGTCATACAGCTTACAGGAGGGCCAAATGTCCAAATATCTGCTGGGTGTAGTGGATGAGTTTCATACCATTATAAATTAACTCTTCCTTATCCAACGTGGCCACAGGTCAACACCCAATTTAGCAAATTAGATATGCTTGGTAATCTCCACGAGTTTAGGACGGATGCATTGTTCTTCTTCCATGTTTCAACCCGTGTATTGGCAGTAAAGAGTTAAATCATAATGCCATTATCGACTAAAATACGAATACTAAAATAAACTGATCTCACTTAAATTCATTTGTCTTTTCAGACCTCCCCGCCCTTTGTGTAAGAGGTGATGAAATGAAGAAGAGGTATTGGGGTAGGACAATTAGGCCATAAAGGGTTAACAAGGTGTAGGAATTGCCGGGATTCGAAAACCCCTAGCATGGCAAATACGCATCGGAAACGTTTACCACTCGGCCGCCGCTATTCCGAGGACAAATTTCAACTCCTAGTCTACTGCAATGTTCCTATGCCCAAATCTGACTGTTCATTGGGTATTACATAGACCCACGATTAACTTGTAATTAGCATGCACTAAAACACAACAAACTTTCAGAACGACAATCCAAGCAAAAACTACCACAATTTACAAAGATACAACTTATTTGAACGAGGAGAACACTGGGGAACCGCTAAACTTTACTATATCCAACGTCACCAATTCGACCTTAAAATTCCACTTATATAAAAAAATTAGCTCCGCAAAAGTTTACCGTTTTTCGCAGTAAACTGTCTCTCAATAGCACAATAGTCTTGGTCACGGTAGGATCGAGAAATTCCATCTCTACAAAAGAATTCCATATACCATTATGAAATTAATGATGGCAATTCGAATTGTACAATTTGCTCAAAATTGGTTCAGGGTAGGAATTTCAAATGAAAAAAAGTAGGAAAACATATCTCGGTCCAAAACAGACGGCGTTTCCCGAGTAGGGTCGTTGGCAGAGGGTCTCTCACTTTCCATGTTTGATCCAAGTTAGTTTGTATCGATTTTGAGAGGGACCGGCAAAAAGGTCTATTACAAGGTCCACCTCATCAACCGAAGGTGGCAGTTCTTCAACCCCTCGTGAATATCAACAAAGTTTTTGCCCTCGGGCCCGGACATCGGTTGTTTCGAAGGGTGCCGACGCCGCAGGGCGACCGCCACTAAAGCAAACAACACGCCACAGACACAGACCACAATATTAGCAATTGTGATCACTTTTAATGGGAAGACACGGGTAATCTGATCCAGTCGGACGTATTAAGCAAACAGCGTTGGGTAAATTTTTAACCCGCCCCTACGTCCGATCTTACTTTGCAATTTCGAGCAGTAACGAAAACAATCCCGTTTAATCTATCGACATTAGCAACGTATTGTCGTTGATATATGAAAAGATTCGGTCAGTTGTTGACCTTAAGCCCGTTCGAAATGAGGGAAAACATCAGTGGAGTAAAACGCAATCACAGGTTAAAAAATCAAAAACAAAAAGCATACGCTTTGTGTGTTCCCCCTCAGTGACGACAATTTTCATCGAAACACGTTTTTTAAATTGATATACCCGTTTATTACTCTATTTGAAAAACTCGAACCTCGGGTTCCACTAAAGGTCACTTAAATTATTACTTTGGCTTTTATATGAGAATGATTTGTGAAAAATAGTGTAATAAAGTAACTCGTTAAGCCCTTTTCTATGGCAGGAAGTACTTAACAATTAAACCTTTCTTTCTCAACGCTCGTTCACAGCAATGCTAACATTAGCAATTTTAGTTTGTTTGTTTGCTCAATTTGTTTAAGTTTAGCAGGAAAGCTGGAGTTTATGAGGGACGTAGTATTGCTCCCACTGTTTCATCCCGTATATTGGCAACACTGATTTATTGGGCGCCAATAGAAAACTATCACTTAGCTCACGCGGTTCCCGCAAAAAAGGTCGTCTTGTTCTAAGTTAACATTAAGCTATAAATTACCCGGACATGTTGGGCTGGAGGTGACCCACAAATTGTCTGAACCGAAGTAAGAAATCATGCTCGACCGTTTGAGGATAAGCCATACTGGATTAACACTAGAACATCTGCTTTTGGGGTACCGGTCAAAGATGATAATGAAAAATTAAAATTGAAACTTCCGTTTGTTTTAATTTTTTTTAAAATAAATCTAGTTTCGTGAACTCAAGAGATATTGGGTGCTATTGTGAAATAAAATAATTACGCGTGGTTTCGATAAAACCTGGATAAAAATTACGCATTTGATTGCATATTTAATTTCTACGATCAAAATTAAGGAGAGGTACAATTTATAATTTTGTTCTAATATTCTTGATTTTGAGAAAAAGGATCTCACATCAATCGTGTTTCGTATAGTATGTATAATGAATTTTTCTCTAAATTCCTACGATATTAATTAAATTGAATTTATATTTAAAATACTTTTATTTTCAGATTTGAATAAATATTTTAGTGTATTAATTGTAAAGTAATACCTGCCATACAACAGAGCTAAAAGTCCAATTACTCGCTGTCGCGTAAGAAGGTCAGAACCATTTTAACATAAATTTTTTCCCAAATTATTATTCACTAAAGCCTATTGTAATAATGTAAGGTCCTTCGGTGAAGCACGAAACCCGAAACTCCCATCTGTGGTACAATTTGAGGTAATGATTATTTTGTTAAGTTTGTGTTGTTATTTAGGGTTTGTGAGATTTTTCTGTGTGCACTAGTATGAAACTTTATAATTTGGTCGTTACTGATAATTGAAAAGAAATTATGTCAAATCTCATGAAAGCCCTCATTTTACTTCTCAGCCGGTAGAGCTACGTACGAATAATAAAAGCCCCTAAGTACGCTACCACCTGTTGATCAAGTGCTAGTTTCATACAAAATCAAATTGTTTAAATGAGTCAAGCCGAACAATTTTTTTTTATAAACTATGAAACTATCTCGACAAAAGGAAATGGAGAAAAAACGGAAAATTCTATTAATTTGCGTATCATTTGTCTGGGCGTAGAGTTTTCGACTAATTGACGCATGATCGGCTTAAAGACCGCAATGAATCCCCCGGTCAGCTACAGGACCACCTGTTGACCGCTTGTAGTGGGAAAGTACACTTTATTAACCAGGCTCATAATTGGAATAATTAAAACATATTTTATAAATGTTTGGATTAGGATTAGCGCATGACCGCCTGAACTGCTCTAACACATCTGACGGTCCAATAAGTTCTTTCGCGGAGCGGCAGGTCAGGAAAAATAAATAAGTTTAAAAAAATGAAAAGGTAAAAGTGAAAAGAAAAGGTGAAACCACAAGTCGCGGTATTGTTAGGACGGGTGTGGGTGTGGCGCGCATTGATTAAGCGAGTTGCGCCCCACTCAACTGGAAGTCGGCAGTCCTGCGCTTCGCTGCTCACACCCTCCATCCGCTGCTACCCTATTAGGTAATGACCTCCCAACCAACGACTACTCGGGAAAACTACATGACAATTTTTATCACGGGCTCGGCCAGAGCCGCCCGCGTACGTAGCTGGAAAACTGTTTTCCAGCCGGTCTGGAATTCGCGCAAAGTTCTTAATTGAATAAAAAGTTTTATTTCCCAAATTGTTTGTCCCCACGCGTATTTTAAACTCCAATAGAAACTCTTTCATGCTCAAACAATTGTTAGTTAATTAAAGCTCTTGCTGGACATTTTAAATTGGATTTTTTCATATTCCCCACCCCGGTCGACTCACATCCCATTTATTTTAAATGATCTATGTTTGATGTTTAACCATTCCACACGTGATTAAAAACTCCTAAGTCAATTAAATACATACGGTTAAAACGATTCCGTAATGTGAGTTAAGCTGAACTCGAGAGTCTTACATATATTGAGGCCGCAAGTCGGATGGCAGGCAAGGTTAAACTTAACGCCCCCTCCATTCATTCACGCAAATAAATTCATTCGCACAGAGTAAAAATCACGCATTCACTAACCTAAGTTAACCTGTTTGGTTTCACGGGCTGTGAACACTTGATGTTCCCAATACATACATTCGGGTGGTCAGCAGAACAATGTTTTTCAATGTTTAATTGAACTAGTACAAGGATGCTACTGGTTAAACACTTTCTTGGCAAGGACTATCATTTTTTTTATTATACGTTTATTAATCTGCTCTGCTTTGCAGAACAAAGTGGTGCTTGCGTGTGTGCCTAGATGTAGCACAAGCTTTTAATGTCTGGCACTCAGTCTTGCTTCATAAACTTAAACGCTTCGTACCCATTCCTTATTATCTTATCCTGACATCTTACAGACCGCTGCATCTGAGGATGGTGCCGTATCGGGTACTCGGAAATTAAACCGATTCAAGCCGGCGTCCTACAAGAGGCCATTCTTGCTCCAATCGTATATATCATATACATGCACACTCCTGTACAATCATCACACGGACGATACAGCAATTTTGTTCTCTACCTCGAAACCTATCCAAGCTACCTTCACCATCAAAGGACACATTGAGCTTATAGAAGACTGGTGCAAAAAGTGGTGAAAAAACAGTCTTGCCCTCTACTGTACATCAACAACTCCTATTCAAGTCAAATACTTACGAGTAGAATTAGACAATTGATTGACGTAGCATCCTCACACAAGACTTTAGTTAGACAACTTAACGGAAAGCGTGTACAATTAGGAAGACTTCAGGACCGAAATCCGCCTTCATCGTCGAAACTAAACTAAGTTCATACAAGAATTTACTGTGACCACTTCGGACATATGGAGTGGAATTATGAGGGTCTGCCAAGCCATCTAACGAACCAGATCCAGCCCATCAAATTCTTCTAATCAAAAGTCCTCAGACAAATCGCCAAAACTCCTTGCTACGTCTCTAAGTATACTATCCAAAACGACCACCTTTTTTTTTTTTTAACGAACTGATCCTTTGTCGAACCCAAAAGTTTCACATTAACCTCTCGATCTATTCTATTGCTATATATCGTGTACCTTTATATAAATAATCGTGATATTTCCCAGCTCACAATTTGTTTATTGCACTATACTATATTGTAGACATTACATGCCTTTTTTATGATTATATTTAAAGACAATATGTTTTTGCCTTTTTTGACTGCTGACCGCCGTGGTGGTTAAAAAATCGGTCCAACGATAAATATTTGGTTCCCTCCTTGGTGCGACACGCCACCCCCCCCCAAAAAAAAAAAACGCAATTTCACCAATGCCTTCACGCCCCACTCGCTTTAAAAGCGCTCTCGAAAAAGCTCCATTTCTATCGATTTTCGATGAAAAGTTTATATATAAAGGATGCCTTTTTCGGCGACCTTCCCGTTTGATTTTTTAATCGTTTTCCCAGTGCAAAATGAAGAACGACGTCGATTCTAAATCGGAGAGTCGATGATCCTGTTGTTCGAGATTGCAATCGGTCGAGAGTATTCGATTTCCGCCCAACCCACAGTACACAACACTTCTACCTGAAGTCAGATTTTGTTGTTTTATATGCTGGTTATGTAATATATCTCTTGTTGAGTGACAGCATGTTTCGAACTCAACAACGTCGTCAGTCACACCTGAAGAAATCCTTATGTTCGCAACGGAACCGATAGTTTTTATTTGTTTACATTTCTGTTTTTCTATTTAAGTTTTTAGAATTTTCTGAAATATAATAAACATGAAACAATAATAAATAAAAATGGAAAAAGAATACAATAGGAAAATCAAAGTTTTACGAGAAGGGGATAGAATAAGTGATAATAAGACTCATGCCGAGACAGATCATTGGTGTCACTGGCTCCTGCCAAGGGTTCCAGACAATTCCTCCAAAGTGTTCTTAGTCGTTTTATTTCTGAATATTATTATTATTAACTGAAAATTATTATATAATCACCTAGCTTTCCCATTGAAATTTTCTCATAGGTCCGTAATAGATAATTTATCTAAATCTAAATCTGGACTAAACGGAAGAGGTGATAATAAGATGGAAAACCGCTTTTTT
Organism: Cimex hemipterus; assembly: GCA_039619505.1. Classification (NCBI taxonomy): domain Eukaryota; kingdom Metazoa; phylum Arthropoda; class Insecta; order Hemiptera; family Cimicidae; genus Cimex; species Cimex hemipterus. The sequence goes on along the minus strand of CM077101.1, from coordinate 2,892,387 downwards.
GGTAATATTTTTCCTTAAATCCAACAAGGGAAGACCACTGGGGTGGGTGCTTCAATGAAGCGTCATTGCCCCCCCGTGCTCTATGTAGTGTGAAAAAAAAATGCGAGACGGCCTCTATAAAGCGTGTGGTGTCTCTTCTTTCATATTGTAATATAACTTCCTTCAAAACATTTTTCACGCATCCAACGTTACGACGTGAGAGAGAAAAAAAAGGCATTGACTCACTTCCTAACGGCCCGAATCCAAGCAAACCAAATTTCGTACATAAAGTGTTGTTTTTGTCTCGAATCGAGAAACCAATACTACGCATTTCTAGGAATTCATTATGACCGTCGTGTACTTAAAATGAGTGTCAGGATGTAGTTTCAACCATTAAATAAACTGACGGGTTCTATCTTTGCATTAAGCTCAACTAACCACAAAGAAGATGACATTGACGTTACATGGATAAACGTACAACCTTTTACATTGCCTTCATTCGATATCGCTGGAGGAGAAGCTGAAATCATAATGAAACAAACAGTCATTCATGTTACGTGAACAAGCGGCATATCGCTCGATCATTCGAGGTGAATTCGTAATGAAAGAAGTTGTCATTCATTTACATGAATAGGCTGCATGTCGCGATATCGGCCGAGTAGAAAGTTAGTGCCTCCTTCATTTTTGGGATCACGTTTTTCTTTCGAGAGAAGCCGAATCGATTCGAGATTAAATAATAAATCAAACGCACATAAAAAGACATGGTAAATTGGGGCGTGTCGCTGATTTTTCACTCAATCCCTAATTTTCATTTCAACGCGACCTTTTACTGATTTAAGGTGAGATTTCGATTCAGAGTTAATTTAAGCATAATTGATTTAGGACTTTCGCTTAGAATGAAATATTTTAATTATCACTAAAACGAAGGGGGATAGAAATGGATCTGGAAGTTTTACTCAGGGACAATCGACTAAAAACCTTCGCTTCAATTGTGTCTATTGCAGGATTTGCAGATTAGATGAATGTTTTGGCATGTTTCTTGTGGATCCCTGATGCCGTGTTAATGTAGTCACGTTAGTTATGAAGAATTCCTGATTGTAGGCGTGATCTTTGAAAAGCAGACAAATGTAATCGACTTTTTTTTCAAAATTACGAAGTGTCTTTTGATGAATTCAATTTAACGGTTGAATAATTTAAACATTGCATAGGCCGAAGGATGCCGTATTTGAAATACATTTTAATGTCATGTCCGAGAAAATGGTAGGGATTTTGCCGTCGAAGCCCGTCAGTGTCGGCGAATCTGGATCGGAATTGCGGTGCGACGGTGGGCCGAGGAAGTGCGTGTAAGAGCGTGTGATGAGGAGCAATAAGTAGAGATAGGAGGGAGCCCCCGTTGCCATGGGGATCTGCATACATCCAATAAACGGAAGCCCTCTCCTCGCCTCACTGGAGAAATTGAACTTTTTAACGGTCCGTTGGTAAGGGTCGTGTCCGCCGGCGAGGGCGAACTGGACAAATATTGTCATTACGAGAGCTCCCTCCAAGAAATTATCGAGGATTTGTAACGGGATGATAATTAATAAAGCCGCCCGTGCGGAAAGTATAAATTCCGTCACGCTCTTTTTAACCCGCAATGATTTTTTTCGCTTTTCGTAATCCTTGATCCTCGGCGAATAACATTTTTTTATTTCTTACGGAGAGGTTTACTAATTCCGATTTCTATAATCACGGATTAATAAAGCGTAAACCGGGTCGCGGACGAAATGACGCGAAATCGGATCGAACAGTTGTCGGAGGGCGAAGCGTTAAAGGATCTTCCTCTCTTTGGAAACAAAACGTGTTTGTATGTTTAATGAAGCGGGAATATAATGGTGGCCAACAATTCGAGGTGATAGCCGAGGCAACTAAGAGATATTAATAATGACAAAACGGTTTCCATAAATTTGAATAAATTTCCATCTATTTTTGCCGCCGATCCACCCCCTTTCCACTTTAGACATTGATGAGCTTTATCGGCTTCTTATCCCTCGGTGTATAAGCCTTTTTTTCCCTCCCACCGACCTTTCAGAAGGGCACATGAAAAAAGCTCGCACCGACAATTTGTCTTGCGAGGAAAAATTAAAATTCAATTAGACAGGATTCTATCCTTACGTATTTCGAAGATGGATCGTTATTTTTAAAAAATAATAATTAAGTCACGTTTCCACTTCTGCTCAGCCCAATGAAACAACCCCTTTTTAACATCTGAACTTCGATGCGCTCATTATTGCTCTTTGGACACTGATTTGCATTACGTTTCAACTATTTAATGGTGACTGTTATATTTAACCCATTTATGTTCAGCGGTGTAATTGACCAAATTGACCAAACTACTTATTTCAATTAATTATTCTTTTTTATGTAAGGACTTGGTTGGGATGAAAAAGCCCTTACATAAAAAGAATAATTAATTGAAATAAGTAATTCGGTCAATCAAGATCTTACATAAAAATTTATATTTAACTTCACTCAAATAACGTTGACAATAACGAATAACGGATTTGGCGTTTTCTGGGAGAGTTTTTATGACGTATATAAGTTCAAGTTGTAATCGTACCTTGTAAGCATCGTTCACGGTTGTTATGGATTTTTCTCTTGATAGCTGACGATAGTTTGGCAAATGCTGAGGACCTGATAGTTGCAAAAGTTCTAACGTACAGAGTAAACGTTACCGTGCGAATCGGGGCAAGTGCAGTTTAAATGAAATTGAGGACAAAAAGTGGTCATTTTTACACAATCGCTATGGATTTATTGAATGAAAGATGCATAAAGTTGGTCCTGCTTGTTTGAAAATAAAACACCTAAATATTACAATATCGGAACACCAAAATCATGTACTATAGAACAAGAACAAACAATTTAATTACATTTACACATGTATAGCATTCTTTTTTTAATTTTCAAATATTTCGTACAAAAAACTACTTTGTTGAGTTTACCGTCACCCGTTAACAAGCACTGTATCTAAATAATATGACAAGTAACGTAGGACACTATTTCAGATAGCGTTCCGTTAAATCTTCGGATGCGCACATCAATCAATTTTGCGTTAACGCTAACGTTAGGTAAAATCTTTCGACGCCTTTTTTGTTTGTGTCCCGAAAAAATGCATTTCTGATTCGTTTCGTGACCTGCCAGTTTTGGTCAACACCAATCGTTTCGTCACTCCCGACGATTTTGTTTGTTTTAAGTGTAATTTTTGAATGACACTGAATCTCGTTGTTTACCGTTCAATAGCTAATGATATCGGTGGCATGACTGCAGCTGGTACGTTTGATTAAATGACACGGCCGCAGATAATATTAACAGTCACTTCCAACCTGCAGTTGGTCCCCTCCAAACGGGGCACTGCGATTAATTCAAAATAAATAAATTCACCAAATTGCACGGTTGAAAAGTAATATCGTGTGGAGCCGATTACGTGTTCGATAATTATATTTCATTTGGCGCCAAAGAGCTGAAATTAAATCAAGGCACTAGGCAATACTAAACCATTTTTAACGACTTTAGTCACGAAGGTTGGCCAAAAGAAAAGTGAACCATTGAAAATTGTGAGACGTAACCTTTTATTTTGATGGTGACATGTCTTTGACTATTCCATATTAAGTGGCTGAAATCAACTTCGTTTACAAATGTGGCCAACGTTCACCTCTTGAGATTTTTATTTGTCCAGGCTTTCTGAGTAGGTACATTCAAGAGAGAAATTTAAAAGTAGAGTAGGTTGACTGACATGAATCAATTTAGAATCATTGTGACGAACCAATAAATGGTTTTAGCACCGAATGCGACGAACCGATCGACATCCTTATAGGGTCCGTCTTCATTTGCGGGTTTGTTGTATTGCACAAACGCGTTTCGGCATTGCACCGTCTATTAACAAAAAGGACCGCATTGTTAACTGAATAGAATCAATCGCTTAAAACAAAATCCTGTAAAATGTGAGTTGTTATCATTCTTCGAGCTGTTCATCGTGCGCTTGAAAAAAAGAAAAATAGTACGTGAATCAAATCGAGTGGTGTGCGTAAGGCGGAAACGCTTGTTTATTTGAAGTTGAATGCGTGTCATTCCAATAAAACATTGTATGCAAACTTTATTGGCCATGTTGCTCTAGACAAGTGGGTAGGGAAGGAGGAAGTTCGATTGTGGGATTTGTTTCAACCCTGATTCGATCCTGTGGGCTCCCCTCGGTCCAATGTTTGCGGCTCAATACCGACTCGGCAGAGTGGGATAGAACGAGGAGAAACGAGGAAAGAGGAAGGGACCGAGGTAGGGAAGGAAATTTTGAAAGTTAATATGTCTACTCACGCTGGGGATATTGTCGTTGGTACAGACCCCTTCCGCCAAGAGCCTGTCCCTGATTTCCCATGCGAAGATTGAAGGGCATTCCCTTTTGTAGAGGGAAATTCTGGAAACAACCTCCGTCGTCGCTACCCTCGGCTTCGATCCGCCAATCGCCCGCGGTCTGATGGATCCCGTCTCGTAATACCTGAAAAGCGACGAGAGGTTCAAATTAAAACTTCTATTTATGTACATTTTAAATTAAATAACATTGATGAGACCGAAGAATATAAAGATTCTTGAAACAAAAGGTAGCTTCAGGGGAGCTTTCTAAGGGGAAATCATCTGAATTCTGTCAAATATGGCTTACGTCAGCTCGAACTCTGCCCAACTGCGCTCATGATTATTATAGTTCTTATCAATTCCAAACGTTTGTCCTTTCTTTTCTGTCCATGTTTGTCCTATTTCGAATCAATTAATATTCGTAGGTAATTTTTCATTTTACCCCAACAGTGCAAACATTAAAGAAATTTATGATTCATCATTATAGTTATCTGCTTGTAATTGAATACTAACTGGAAGGTTAACTTATTACATTTGCTTTATGTTATCCATTTATCTTTTCCAATTAAATAAATCATCTCTATCCTGGAATAGCCGGTACCCTTAAAAACCAAGGTGGTGCGGGTTTCGTTGTCGTAACTTATGCCCATCTAGTCATTCTTGTGTCCGTTTTCTCGCCTTCGGTCTTATCGTCCAATTCCAGGCCTTTCCTGATCGGATCACCTGTAGCCTCTCTCCCGATCATCATAGTCACACACTATCCCCTGCAACGAGCGGAGGATTAAGGAGAGGGTAAGGAGCATCTTGGGGTTGTATCAGAAATGAGATTCGAGAGAGACTATAGCTGTACTTCCCGCAACGACACCTTCCGTCCTTAAATAGAGCTTCTGGTAAGTTGCCATGAATGCTTCTTGTAATACCCCGCGATTAATAGGCCACAGCATCGTCCAGGGCAGTCACCGCGTTTTCGTTCGTCGTCTAGACATCCGACCTGAGCTTGTTGCCATGTTATAGAGGTTTCGAGCTCGACCTGTTACTCCGAAGCAAGGAGGCCGACGATGAGGAGTTGGAGGCATTTATCGTATTATTCTACGGGTTGAAAGCACATAAAATCGATTCCGTGCCACTAGCACCTTTCGCAAATTTCATGGTTATGCTAAAACCCGTCTTCCTGATGGCCTCGCTAGCGCCCAGAAAGTCCTCATTTCTAATGCGTTGATGAATGATGACTCTTGACGGAACAATCACGAATCAGAGAGCCAAGATTACTCACCCAATCGCCAAGTATGATTTATACTCTGTGGTCTGTGGCACCAAGATCAGCAAAATTCCCCCTGATAGACTTTAGCACACTCAGGTCGGCCTTGCATGAAAAGAGAGCTGATATTATTATTTTAAAAAAACAAAGGCCCAGCTTTTAACCAGCATCTTCGTTTTAAATACGGGGATTTTCAAAATTTGTTTTATACGCTTGTAATTGATGAATTTAAATAGCTCGAGGGACTTAAATTTTATTTTAAATAACCGTAAGACATTATCAACTGTCAGGGGTTTTTGACGTATAAAAAGCGAGCCGAGACGGTTTGAGGATTTCTTCATCGATACGTTAATGAGGGAGGATTTCGTGCCTTTTCTGTCGGGTTTTGCGTGAAAACAATTGGGAGTATAAATGGTTACTAATGTGATTTTCCCAGGAGAGCCGCCCTCGGACGGACGCGGACTACTAATGCCGGTTTCCCTCAGCCCCTCCGCAAACAAACGTGATTTCCTTCCTCGGATTTACCTTTTCGTTAACAACGCTGGAAAATTGTTTTTCCGTCGGAAACTCACCGATTCTTCAATCGGTGACGGTTTTGATGCCCCTCTCAACATGTTGAATATTAATGGGACGATGCTTTCGGTTAAGATCACCCGGCATTACCGTCATTTTGTTTCGTATAAATAGAATCGTACTGGCATTATTATGTACAGTAATTGTTAATTGTGTTCTAACGGTAGTTAGATTGAGTAATATTGTACTAAAAACGACCCCATCGTCGAAGGTTGAGTAAAATGCGTTTCACTTGCAAATAGTCGGGCAAGGGATGATTTATTTGGATAAAGCCACTGTTAAAAGCTCATCGTATAACAAACCTCTCAGCTCAAATTCAAAACATTCCCGAAGACGATTTTCGCATAGGAAGGAGACGAATACCCTCAAGATTCAGAGCCTAAACATCACAATTTGACGTTATAACCTGGCTCTTTCGTTTCTTTAGATAACGTCGCTGGTAAATTAATGTAACGTCGAACAAAATTTGAACTTTTTAATCCTTCACATTTTTTTATTTATATGTGTTTTGAGCAAACTCGACAAGGGCAATCAGTCAAGAAGGATTTAGAAAAACAAAAACAGAAGCGTACTTATTTTCCACAATTTTCGGACGTAATTTATTATGGATGGGCGTGAAAAAACGACGTAGGAGCTGTGAAAATAAATCTAGAAGGGGGTCGCTTATTGTAATGAATTGTGAGGAAGATAAGGGGGAGGAAGCTAGGTGGACAGGGGCTGTTTAATATTGTATAACAGCCTGGGAAAGGGTTAATGAAGCGGGTGGACAAATTGTGTGCCACTAGCCTCGGTAATAACGGGGCCTTTTAATTTCCAGCCGATTTGACAGACGTGCTATGTGATAAGGGCTCGATATCTCTCCTAAAGCCCACTCTACACAAACGATTTTAAAATTAGCACCGACCCTTTCGTCGCTACAACGCCATGCTCCATTCGGTGAAGACCAACACATTTTGCATCTTCTAATTTAATGGAACGACTTAAAAAATACTTTCAGAATTCTTTTAAATGCTTATCGGCACTATTTTGGTATATCAGACCTGCTTCGGTTTACCTTCTAGGGTCAATTAATTCTGCGGAGCCATCGTGTGTTTTTCCTTTTTGATAAATACTTCGCAAGTCCACCTCTGAACATATATATATCATATGCCAATGACAATCAAAACAATACGAACGAATTAATCGAATAGGACCAAATTTTCATCCCCCTGTTCACACAAATCTTCCCTCTTTAAACTACGAGGCCATAGTAGCTATTATGTCAAACGATGCCATTACACCCCAACACAACAGGTACAAGGACTACCAGAAAGAGAAGAGTGGGGCAAAGGAATACCTCTGAATGTTAATTCCTACTGGTGTATTAATTAAGTAAATATATTTATGGTATATAAATGCAAGATAAAAGAGAGAAGCGTATGTAATAGTATGGAATCCCTGGCAGAAGTCAGTGACTTGACCGTGCATGATAGCAGGTTCCCTGGGCATTCGGACCTAGAGGGTATTGGGGAAAATATGGACCAAAAAAGGAGTCTGTATTCATTTTCTATTCCTAGCACCGTATTGTACCCCAATTTGTTTGTCACAAACAAGAATACATCCGACAATGGTTCCTTAATGAGTCCAAAACCTAGTAGAGCAATACCTGAGCCATGAAGCACGCGAAAAGGTTCCTAGAAGGGAATCCGAAAGACTTACAGATGGATACAGGATGGCAACAGCAACTTAACTCGTAACAGAGCATTGCCGTCTGAGAAGGCACACGCTACCGGCTAGGAGAAAACACTGTAGATATTTCCAACAAGAAGGCCTCAGAACACGTTTTATGTTTCTGTGGGATGCATGTAGTTGTAGATTCATGCAACTAGGGGAGAAAAAGCTGCAAGCACGATCCTACACTAAGCAGCCAATGGCAAGGCTATCTATGGAGGTTGGTTAACAACCTCAAGCTTGCAGTGGGTTATAACAAAATGTAGGAACATAATAATCTTCTTAGTGTGAGGTGCGGAAAGCCTCGTGCTCTCCTCACATATACCTAATGCTCAATTAAATATACTTTTATTTGCCTAACTAGTGGTTTTGGATTCGGATCCCGGCAGAGCTATTGGATTTTAATTGGTAACAAAATGTAAAAGATATGTAAAACGGTTCTATATTAACTTCAATCTTGACTCGATGATGGCACCGTATCACATCACTTCAATCAAGATAAAAGGTCATTTTTGTGATCTCACCCTGACTGTCCTACAAAATGCCAATTCACGCTCTATATTCATGGACCCGCACCTAAGTAATTATCATGCGGAACGCAGTAGGGCAGAAGTCGATTTCGACATAGTTTAGTTTTTAAACCGTTTATCGTGCTCATTTAAGTATGAACGAATCTTCCTCTTTGAATTTCAACTAGGCTGGCATCTGCACATACAACTATTAACCTAACAGTATCGATTTTTGACGAAAGACCGTTTCGATATTATTTCAACAAACCTGTTATCAGGCCGTTAGTCATCATTTTGGTTTGCCTACCTCTCTGGGATGGTCTGGCACGTTTATGCATTTCGCCATCTGCAATGTTTGGTCTGTGAATTTTCTGACGTCAAACCGCTTTTCGAAGATGCTTTTATGTGAAGGGTGAGGTGCATGTATCTTAGTATTGTTTTTCCTTTTTTTTGACTTGTTGTGTTTCGAATTGTGTAAATTATGTAAGTGGGTTGTTCCAAGACTCACTGAAGATGGCGAAATCCTGACGACCAATTACACGGTACTGGTATGTCTATTTTTGTGTTATTATTATTTTGTATAAGAGTAAATTATCCTCAGTCGTAGAATTAGCACAGGTATTTAATAGTACATGGACCTACATGATCCATATTGCCTGAAATTTAAAAAAAGGGAGAGTCTTGAAAACCGCAATTTCTATTTTCCGTTTCAATTGTATAATAAAGAATGATTTATTATTACTAAAGCAAGGAGAGTAAAAAGTGTTTTCTTACCTTCCAAGGATTTTAGAGACACACCCGTTGGAGACCTGGAGGATCCTCGAGATGTCGCATGGCCGTGCTCCGGAGTGTGCCAGTTCCACTATCTTCTGCCTCGTAGAGTCCGGCAAGGGGCGTCCACTGACAAAGACCCCTCCTAACTGGTTCACACCACTGTGACCTACCGCCCACCAAACCCAACAACGTTAGCGAACCAGCCTAATCCTCATCAATCATTTGACAATAAATCGACTCGAAGTCGAAGACGAGTCGCACTCGACGTCGAGCCGTTACATTCAAACTAAATCTAATCTCTCAACAAAAAAATTAAAAAATAAAATAAAACACACTCTACAAAATTTCAATTAAAACATGGGTGCACATCCTATCTAAAGAGGGTTTCCTAAATTAGGTATGGTGTATGAAGTAGTTACAAGTCCTAGAAGAGAATATGCGCGTTTTGTGTGTGTTGTTGTTATTATCTTGTCTTGTACGTGTTATTTTAATGTTCCGTGTAATCGGGCGTTTTAGTGTTTGCGTTCTCTGTTGGTGTGTGCGTGTGAGTTGTAAAACAATGAGGAGGAGTCAAACGCAAACAAGTAGATTCGATTATTGGTGGAGGTCTAGGGAGTGGGGGCTCCCTTTCAATTAAGTCCTAAATCTTCTTCAACCCCCACAGACCCTATTTGTATTTCTACTAAACGTTACATTGATGTAGCCAAACCCCCTAATCTTTGCTTGTTGTGCGTTCTTCTACCCCTTTTCCTCACACTCCACCGCGCCTGCAAACATTTCCTCTCACTCGTTATAATTTCGGTCTTATCAAAAGCGTTTCTGTTTTCTTCGCAACTCGGACTTGGTTTAAACTGGAAGGTACTTAATTAATCGACTATCAATGATTCAACGGCAATACAGTATTTGCTTCCCTATTTACAAACATCACAACACGGATCTTGATTACTCTGGACAACTTCTATGAAAGGAAATAATAAATAATTGTCTTTATTTACAGTTAGCAGTAATGGATTGGCACGGAAAGGGTTTTAATTGATTTTGTTCGATGATAATTCAATATTCCTGCTTTCTGGTTAAGGCGCCCAACTCTAGTGTGCCACGCTGAGGTTCTGGATTCGAATCCCGGCATAGCTCCAGGAATTCAGTTGATTATAAATTAAGGTACAGCAATTTCTGTCGTTCAATTCCTACACCAAAAGTAATCCTACAAGAGGCACTAAAGAAAATGCTTAACTTTATAGGAAAAATGCACTTTCCAAGATAAGGCTAACATGTATAGGGGTTCAACATAATATTCTTGATTATTGCACTTTTCCTAGTTCCTTAGTTCAATGAACTCTTTTAAGAAGAAGAAAGCCAAATGTCATCGCTGCCGTTCTTTTTCTCAGTGTGAAGGTTGCTTGTAGTGGGTGGCAGCTTCGTCCTCCTGATTGCATAACATAACAATTGGAGTTATCATTGAATTTACCAATGTTTTATAGGTGTAGTGCCAATAGCTGTTGTACAGTCTTATCACTCCCTGAGTTTTTCCTTGTTTAGCTGTATCAATGAGTTTGCCAGTTTTGACGAGGCAGGATTTCTCCTTTTGCTTTCTGTTCATTATGTGATGTAGTTTATATTTGGTCTTTTTATCCCAATAAGTTGTGAGTTAGACTCTCTGGACAATTTGATTGATTTTTTTCATTACCTCTTTCTGTCCTGGCACTCGAGATACTGTCAGGTTATGTTGTCGCAGGAAAGGATTTTGATAATTTTTAATGGAACCCCAGCCTATTAAAAAAAGATTATAATTTGTCAAAAAGTATTTTTAAGTGGTTTGACCTCTAGTCCGGTATTCAACGGATAGGACCATACGTCTCCTGTAAACCAGGATTTACTTTACTTTTCTTGCCATTTCCAAAGGATCCGATGGGTTAAAGTGTACTCAGCTTAGACAATCGACGTCGTAATTATGAAAATTAAGTTTCAAAATAATAGTTCTATAGACTGAACACGAAAGAACTCCGCTAATAAAAATTAGGGCCCAGACGATATTTATAATAAAGGAGCAAGCAACAATAAATAATCTGAAATTCAAATTAAACGTTAGAATTTCGTTTGTTGCATAGTGTAAATAATTAATCAATATACCTCAGATAAACTCTGCCTTGCCCAACCTTGTCAAAGGGCAACACCAAATTTAGCAAATATACTAAAGCTTAGCTAATCCTATGAGTTAGAGTTTTTCCTTCAAATTTAATCCCCTGTATTGGCAACACTGATTTATTTGGATCTAATCTATAATCTCCATAATTGAAATCTTCTTCACCATGGATATTCACCCCACCACTGCATCTTTTATCGATTGCTATACTACTTAAAGATAAAAATGTTCATATCCAATTTATAATTTAACCCTTTCTTGCCTTAAGTTATTTCAGAGCAATGCCAGCTTTAGCAATTCTGTTTGAGGTTTGCAGGGAATCGCGTGATTTTATGCGGTTTCCGCTTTAGGGAATTGGGAACATTGATTTGTTTTTCACTAACCTAAACGCCTATATCAACGATCTCACTGGATGTCCGGCTAACCTTTTAAAAATAGTGCTGAAGTGCGTCTTGCTCTATGACAACATTAGGCTATAAAGAGTTAACGAACTATACATGATAGTTAATAAAATAAGGGTGTCGTAGAAGGTTGATTTCTTGCATCAAAATACAATTATGGGTTTTCTTTTGGCAGACGATGACCCTTTTGTCACAGCATGCATACATTAAAACTATTTTCCGTCGCTAACTGGAGGATTTGGTTTATTGAATTTTTTAAATAGGGAAATTGATAAGACATGGATCAAAGGTGTTGGACACAAGTTTGAGAAGAGTGCTGACAAATCTTTAAAAAAATCTTTAACTTTTCACTAACGTTTGAAAGTTTACTTCCGATTCTGGAAACTGGCTCGAAGGGTTTTCAGATTTTCGTTGAATCATTGACACTCTAAGCAATAATTTTATTATTTATTAATTTTTAAATAAAAGGGAGAGAAAGAAAGATGTATTCGTGTGAAAACAGATATGTTAAATAGAAAATAGATCAGAGCGGTGTGAGGCTAGCTAAGAAATGATTGTGTCAGGAGGCGGCCCCGCCTAGACTTGGACTCGCGTGGGGCGCCCCTTCGAAGGGCTAAGAAGGGCCGAAGAAGGGCCGCCCCACGTGAGTCCACTGTAGACCCACCAACTCGGCATACCTTCAGCTATGTAGGAGTACCCTGAAAACAGAGAAAGTAAACACAAACACAGAATACACGTTCGAACTATCACAAATGCCTACACCTAGTTGTTACTTCCCCCTACCCCTCTCCCGTGGAACCCTAAAAACCAATTTTCTTTTTATGACCTTCAGAAAAAAATTAGTTTTTTGTTGTTTTATTTTCCATGCCTTCACTCTTCTGCGCCACAGTGGCATTCTGTACTTTTGTGTCTTTTCTGTCTCGTGTCATGTTTATTGTTTATGTGTTTTGCCTTTTCAATTAGAGAAAAACGTATCGGAAACATCATTTTATGATTCTGTAATATCATAACTATGAATATACTATGAACTAACACAAAGATAAACTCACTTTTGTCATGTTATTCGTTACGTCCATTTTTAAATTGCATAAATTCGTGCAAATGTGTATGTAATTTAATGCATTAATTTAATCGGGGGGAAATAGTTATGGCATTTCGTCGATCATCACTACTGACATATCGCACTGATGAGATCCTGGTCAAACTCGGCTCACTATCTATCAAGACACAAACAAAAATCGTACACGGATCGCCAGATGAAAGAGGACTCAATATATTTCGTATAAATTAAAATAGGATTAAGAAGAATGACGATCTTTCTTCCTCCTTTCCAACTAGCCTGTTGCCGTTGTGAAAGTATTTTCAGCCGACTTTATCGAATTTGTCCTGATTCATATTTGATATTATGTTGTGCATATGTGTCATTCATATATGTTTTATCGATTTGCTGTTCTTTACTAAGATGAAAAAATGGTATGCAGGATTGCATTAAATGGTATCATATATATAAAACGTTTTACAAAAACTAAAAGATGCTTTCAGTAAAGTAGGTTAAAATAATTTTTCATGCAAAAACCATCGCTTTGCGTTAATTGCCCTTTAAAGAAGTTAAATACGAATTGTCATCCGAATCTAAAATGATACGTTTTTTGGCTGGATTCGCCCCGGTGTGGTCACAACCAAGTCGTAACACCTTATGGTTTCATCAGTTGTCCAACCTATTAAAACCGTTAAAAAGCTTAATCCTTAATCATAAATAAACCATCAGCTTAGAAAATAATTTTGATATTTGATTTCCCATTTGTGTTTTAGTTTCTCATTCATCTTCTAAATAGTTTATGAATAATGCAAATAAGAAAGGACGAATTAGACATCTTTGTCGTACTCCCTGGTTGACTGAGAATGATTCCGTTCTACCGATAACTCCACACTGAAGAGACTGATTAAGTATTAACTAATTAAGGGTTTAAGTATTTTTTTAAAATGTAGATTTCTGCTCTTTTTTTGTGTTTGTATTCAAGGTGATTATAAATATAAACAAAATATAGGCACTTTTGGACGGTTAAATTAGCAGGGGGCATTTTATCTTCTCCTATATTCACTGTTCCACATAAAATTCATAACTCCTCCGCATCATTTTGTTCAAAACCGACGTTATGATAATCTACTTTCGGAGTTTAAAAACAAGGTTCCGATTTTGTGCCATTGAAAGTAAGAATGATCAAGAAAAACCTCACAGACGTTTTAGTTTATATCTACTTATCTTTTTTTCATTTTTGGAAGTCAAAATTTTATGCTATTATGTGTATTTTATAGGGGTCTTAACTTCTACGAAATTTTTTGTGCATCATTTTTTTATCATGATTTCAATTTAAATTTTCAAGTCAGTGATTTTCGAAAAAGAAATCGCAAGCTTTGAGAAAGTAAACAATTTGTTAAAAGATTTTTTGATTTTCAAATTTTTGTTTAAACAAACAATTCGTATTTGTTTTAACAAGCCCTTAAATACTAATTTATATCAAAAATAAATATTATTGAACTGAATTAGCCCAATGATTCACATAATTTATTGTATTCCATACATGTACATGTACATTCAAAATTCCATTGTATTTCATGCAAATTCAACAGTATTACAACGATTGCTATTCGAAAATCGTGAGATGCGGTCTGGTTGACGTACTAGATTTTAGAAAAACATTTCCTTCGTCGTGCCAACGTTTCGATCATTATTGAGATCATCTTCAGAGCCGGGGATTGACAAACATTGTTAACATTTAACAAATACAAGTAGGATGTGAATTTATACAATGCAAAAAAAATTTTTTATATTCAATCAAAGTATTTCTACTCACTCAATCACTACACAGTATAACCACAGTTTGAAAGCTGAATATTTTCTCTTTTAACCTAAGTCAACAACGTTTAGTAAATCAGACAAATTATGGATGAATTTAAACTTAAATTTAACTAGCTTGTTGTATGTGTAAAATGTTCTAATTTATGTGCAGAGGCTTGGTTTATGCCATTAAGTGTTGCTTATTCGGTTCTACATCCTTTTTCTCAATAAAACAGCACTTCCCTCATACCAAGAAATGATTTATTATTTAAAATAAGATTTATAAACTGTATAAGAACTTGACGATTCATCTTTCTATATCTTTTTTAATTAGATTTTAAATATTTATAAATGGAAGATCGGCAGTTTAGTTTTGAAATATAACTACTTTAAGGGAGAATTAATCACGAACAAGATTTGCATAAATAAAATTGGTCGATTGGTCGAAATGTAGGCAAAGACCTCATTAGAATTTTTTTTAGGTCTCTTCCGGTCTAATTCAGGCACAATGGCGTCGTAAAAGATCCTCCCGATATTCCTCCTCTCCTTGCCAACGAGCCTGTTGCCATTTTAAAAGAAAATTTTCAGCCGACTTTATCGAACAGTCGGGCCCCCACGTGAGGACGGGGGACCACTCTGATATAAAGCGGAAGCAAGGGTAGATAAAAATTGGCCGAGGAGCCAACCCACCCTGGGCTAAAAGCTCTCGGGAGACGCTTTTGAAAATTTACCGTCCATTGTAACGAGAAATGGCTGAGAATCGGGCTGTTATCTTCTCCGGGTTGCAAATGATTCCCACCCCCGTCACACGGTAAATTTCATCCTCCACTTCGTAACTTTATAATAATAATCTGACTTTAATACACACGACTATTTATGTAAAAGAGATTTTAGCATGTTATGACATTAAGCAAATCCCTACATAAACTGTCCGATTTCGTCTTTCATGAAATAAATTTTATACATTTGTACTACAAAAAAATATGTTCCAATAAATTTAATGAATATGAGTTATTATTTTATGTTATGGAAAATGCCATAATGCGTTATGCCTGACTGATGAAAAGACACTTATTTCATTTTTTCCTACATGTCTAAACCTTACCAATGTGAAAGAGAAATGAATCGGCCTTGAATTTCTACATCTAGAAGCAACCAATTCAATCCATGCTAAACATAAACATGAGTCAAAACATAAAAGTAATACAAATTGGTTCAGCTAGGTAGGCATGAGTTATCTGCAGTATCAACTTTTTGATGTAACGAGTTAAAGGTTCATCCCAGTCGTTAATCCATTTTGAAGTAATCAAAACATTCAACAAGTCCAACTTTTGGGTAAAAGGCCGCGTATGTGTCCGGCAGAGTAAGGTCGATATGTACCACCTAATTGAAGGGTGCAATTCCTTGCCTCCATATAGAGAGCGAGTAGGAACGCCATCGAATCGCACTTGAGCATTGCAGCCAATATCCGGCTCCTCTTTTTCCATTCTCGGAAGGATGTTTTATGGTATACCACCAATGGATATGGTAAACCAATGATAGTTTTGTATCCCTAGCATTGCGAGAAAGTGTATTTAATAGAGTGAATGTGTAGTGTAAGAGGACCGATAGCACAATATTGAGTACTCCATCGACCCTCTATTAAGTTTATAATAACTGTAAAGAGTGATGAAAGAATATCGAGTACTCAAGTCATTTCAGCCCCTAACGCAATTAGTTATACATTATTTCTTAAACATACCGTTCAATAAGTTAAGATGGGAGATACTCGATATTCCTCCATCACCCTTTACACCAATTTTAGAACTAACCTTACTGAGGGACGATATGGTACTCAATTTTCCGCTATCGGTCTCACACTACAGTTTCGTGCCAATAAATACATTCACTACCAACACACATTAGACCCCGGAATCTTCACACCCAAGGTGAGCAATTCTCATTCGCTACCGGTGAATCAATGTAAAGTAAAAAAGGTGGAATTTCCGGTGGACTGCGAGAAGTGATAAGCTCAAATCTGTACAAGCATGAACAGATTTGAGCTTGTACAAATCAAATCAGAAATGGTGAGGGTCAAATCAAAACCGGATTGACGTTTCACAGTTTTGTTTGTAAAAGAATCAACATCTGGGAATTGAACATCTAACAGTATTTCCGGGTTTGTAGGAAGATTACTTGGAGATCTTGAGTTGCGATCTGGTGTGAAGGAGGTTTAGAAAAACATTTCCTTTATCGTGACGTTTCGATCTTTATTGACATCATCTTCATGGCCTGGGATTTATAACCAATGTTTAAATTGTACAAATACATGCAGGATGTGAAAAAATGAATTTATACCATGCTAGAAATTTTAGAAGCCATCAAAGTATTTTTACTCAATTGTTTATAGGAAGGTGGATCTAATCTAAAAGAATAAGATAGAAAAATGTAAAAGATGCTTATTAACTAAAATGAATAATCGGATTTGAAGTCAAATTCGATTGTCGAAAGCCCTGCCGAGCTTTTGTACACGGCGGTTAGGTAAACGGGTTAATTGAGCGCCCTCTTTTCGCCTTTGAAGTCCGATTAGAGCTCTTGCATTTCAATGAATACTATATTAACCTCAGGAGGGTTTGTTTGACTGATGACTAAAAGGAATCATTTAGGGATCAGTCAACCGTTGAAAGTGGTTTAACTCAGAAAGAGTGGCTCCGCGACGGTTACGTTTTTCCACCCGAATCTTTTTTTTTTTTAATTCCACCGAGGCGGAGGTTGTGTTACGAGATCGGATCTCCAGAATATTGGCTTACCATAAAAACGTCATTTTAGTTTTTAGGCCGTGTGTCGTGCGGGTGGCCGATATTCGATAGCCTGGAATCAGATCCGCACGGGGCTTTTCACGGGCCATAAGTCGTCAATATGTAGCCTGGCCTGTACGCACCTGTGGGTCTACGGTTTCAACCCCATACACCGAATCCATCGTAATTACTAACCCCGTCAGCCCTTCAACCGCTGAAGTTGTTAGCCCCCCCCCGCCTCCACACCACCACCTACACTCGGTTAAGCCTTTGGACGTGTCCCTTACAAACAGATTTGTTGATTTTACCACCCTCCCGACCTCATTTCGGCCCCTCACCGGAAATATGGCCCTTTTCCATTCGCCCTTCACCAAGATCTTCACACTTGTCAACGTTTCAAGCACGTACATCTATGTAAATGTAGTATCCACAACGTTCTTTTATATACAAGGGCTCGTCATTTACAAACTGATTATTATTATTTAGTTAAAACTAGACTTTTTGATGTTTAACATTACATTACCATATATTTATAAAGACGTGTTCAAATAAGTGAATTCCAATTTAACAAGTAAGAACTATTTTGACAACCCTTATGTTTTTAGTTGCTAGTCAAGCTAAGTATTTGTCTAAATAGATTTGTAACTTTAAAGTTTTAACCAAATTTTAGATAATACTATATAGAAAACATTTAACACTAACAAATTTGGTAATAGCACGTCAAAAAATATTAAAGATGCGTCTGAATTTTCTTGCTAACTTGCCCTAAAAGCAGAGAAACTAAAAAAATCACATAGGTTTTAAAATTCAACTTTTTTTTTACTTTGTTGTATGTATTTCAAATTTATATATATTGTATAAACTTATATATAAAATTCATATATCAGTCGATTTTATTTTAATCTAGGCTGAGAAAATAATATGCAGGATGGTATTAAATAAGATATGATACAAAAAAAATTTCCAAAAAGAATAGTAAGTCAAATTATATTTTTATGAAGGCATCTGGAAAGCGAACAATATGAATATATGAACAATAAATGCAGAATCAGCCAGAAGTAATTTTTGTACACCAAATCCTATGTTTCATTTACAAATCCTGCGGATTTTATCCAATATCGACGGTATTTTTGCCGTTGAAAAGTTTAATCTTTTAGTGAGAAAAATAAGGTTGAAATCAACAAAATATCGAGTAACGTTTTATTTTATAACTCCGGCTTAAATATATTTCATTATTTCAAAATCACGAGACCTGAGTCATTACGTGCAGTTTGTAGGGTCTTACAGTTTACAATGAATCAGTGTTGTTCCCAAGTTATTATCATTTCGGTGATTTTAGAATTAAAATCGGAGGCTTAAGGATTGGGTAAATTTTAAGGCAAAAATGTTTAGTCGATTTTGTTAATTTTGAATGATGAATCAAATTTTGTGTGAACTTGTCCAGAGGATTTCAAGGTGTATCAGACATAATTTTGATTAGTTTTAAGCCTTCTTATCAAATAAAAATAAATATTTCTGAGCTGGATAAGCCGAGGGCATTTTTTCCGCATGTTGGGACATCCCAATCCCAATATTTCACGTAAATATTCCTAACCCCTGTATTCCATTGAATTTGAGCCAAACTGAATATTTTCGATTTTAGCCTACGTCAACACCATTTATCTGATATGGCAGTGAGAAAATTAAAGATGATTTCAGCAAAAAAAATCGTTTTATTTTATAACTTTGGTAATTATTTATGTACCGAAGCCAAATTTGGGCCATTACGTGTTGCTTATTGGGATCAAACTCTCTATAAAATTAACTGTAAATCAGGAGTCATATCGTTTCAAAGTTATTTCTATTTTGGTGACTTTCAAAACAAAAAAATCAAAAGCGAAAGGCAAAAAATGGGAAATATTTCTTTATTTAACCAAAAATTTATTATATCCATGGTTTTTGTGAGGTGTAGAAAACGAATATGAACTTTCTTTCTTGCTAGAAAAATCCGCTTCCCTGCCTTACTACGTCGTTCTGTCAATACATCAATATATTAGAATTTATTTGGCAGGTAGCCTTAGATTCATATCATAAATATCGAAATAGCCTAAATTTCTGTGAATAAATTGAATTGAGTTGTGGGTTGTTTTGAATAAATTAATCACTGATTCAGTAAAATATAAAAAAATTTAGACCGAGATAGAAGAAATAACCGAGTTTTTAGCACGCTGGATCAAAATTAAGATCGATCACCGTAAGTAATCGAAACTTCAATTAAAAATTTTGTCTCATGTGCTAAGCATTTAGAGTAAAAAAGATTTCTTGAGAGGATTATTAAAATTGATTTTGCACAACTTTCGTTTTAACTACAAAAATGTTAAAAACTTTTGTAGAGAAGATATGACATTCCTGTTCATGGTTTTATTGTGGGTTTTCGACAGAACCTATAGTAATAACAAAGACAAGTACAGAATTCTCGATCTCAGAATGGGCCTACAAAAATCAAAAGGAAAAACAGACGCGCTAGAGGTGGCGGACAAAGGCATTGGTATCACACCAATAAAACATTGGTATATTGAATGAAGACCCAATTTTTACGTTGTGCTATGAGGAGGAAGAAACTGCCACCATCTTCGAATGTGAAGTAATGCTACATGTAAAGATATAATCCAAGAAACAAAGATGGCCCAGGGGAGAAGATTGCAGTGATAACAGTCAATAATCGTTTACTTCTTCTTAAAAGAAGTATCTAATTGAGTATGTTGAATATTGAGTAATCTAATATAAACTGAGGAAATAGGAGAAGCATATAAGCGAGCAGGTTCGGTGCATGAGGAAGAACAAACCCTGCTCGTGTCTACCCTTATTGAGGATTACTTAACATTAAAACGATAAAATTAGAATAAAGAGGACTAAGCTGAATGTAAATTTCCATCCAGTCGATGTCCCTGTTGTTAAAAAAATCCCGTTTCAATCTAATCCCGTAATAAAATTATTTCCGATCGGATAATGACAAAAAGGTCGTTTTTAGTTCGGAGGTCGGAAAACCAATATAAAAATAATTTTCCCTCCCGCGTATTATTTAAAGCTTAATTGAACCGAATGATTTTTAAACGAAGCGGAGCGAATCCTGTTTTAGTCCATGAAATACACATATGAAAAAACCACTTTTTTTTCTAAAGGTAGCATTTATTTTTCAAACAAATTCGTTACATCCCGTCGGGAGGAACGGATTTATTAACTTTTGAAAGGCAGACTGATCAGACCGTTCAAATAACACCGATATATATATTTTTATGGCGGTCTCGACGCATTTCTGATGTATGCAGAAGAAAAAGTATTAATCCGGCTCCAGAAGACGATGTCATATTTGGAAATGATGGAGGAAGAGTGATCAGTAGGAGATAGGACGTCTCGAGGGTATCTATCGATATACGGCTAGTAGGGAGATTCGGCATAACGTTACCGTGAATTATTTATTAATCTATTATATATTTTTAGTTGGGACGATTGATAAAGTGACTCTGATTATTATTGCCAAGTATGGTTGAGTTGAGCATCCTTATCCTGCTCTTAGCACTAATTGTTCAAATTGTACTACTTTATAATACTTCATAGTTACCATATACTACTACTACCATATACTTCATAATAATTGAAGTTACGTGAATGATACCGCCAAATTGATTGATGTGCACGGAACCCTATCTGAAGTAGTGCCCTACGATATTTGAATAGCGGGCTTGCTAACGTGTAAGAGTAAAGTCAACGACGCAGTTTTTCTTGGAGATACTGCCCAATAAAAAAACCATATATGCAAGGTGCACTGGTGAAGATTGGTTCAAAAGAGCAAAACTTTGCGTCGTTCGAACGTGAAATGTGATTAACAAAAAGCTGACCAAATGACTGTTTTTTTGTTTTTTACTTTTTGCCATTACTTTGACATTTTTTGACCATTTTAAAACCTGATTGCACCATTGTTTAGAAAGTAAAAAATCCTTTAAAATGATGTGTCACAATGTATAGGGTCATGTTTGAAATTTTGAAGTTGAACTGGCCCTGTATAATTTTTTTCCTCTCCAAAAATGGTAAAAATTTGAAAGTAGACTAGAAAATATTAAAACGTATATATATATATATTTTTTTTATAGCGTCATTGGTTGAAGAGAAATTTAGCTGTGCCACCTAAAAAGGGCACCCAGTATAGAATTATAATAAAAATGTTTATTTTATAGCTAATATTTTTTTGCACACCAGCAGGACTGACAGCTAGAAATACAGCAATCTTATACACCTTTCCTTCAATAAAGACAGAACAATGGTAAAAAACAGACCTTTTTTTATGAACAAATATGAACTATATTACATTTTCCGAAAATTACTAAACTAAGATAAAGCTTTTTTTTTCCTAATGGTTTTTGACACTTTTCGTCCTCAATTTCATTTAAACTGCACTTGCCCCGATTCGCACGGTAATGTTTACTCTACGTTAGAACGTCTGTCACTATCAGGCCAAACTAAGGTCACCAATTTCAGTGAATTAAGGTTTTTAGTTGGGATAAAAAAAAAGTCAGTGTTACGAGCGGGATTCGAACCTACGATCATCGGCTAGATACGCCGTTGCTCTACCACTTCAGCTAAGGTGACTTCGATCCACTCAGACACCAACTCCCCATCTCAACCTACAACCTTTCGAATTGTATAATGGAAATATAATGGATTTAATAAGTAAAACTATGTATAGCCCAGTAGCCACTTCACATATCACCGAAAATTTAATCCTGATTACACGACATTTGAAAAATAGCAAAACGAGTGAAAACTCGAAAGATTGTAGGTTGACGTAGTTGGTGTCCGATTGGATCAAAGTCGCGATAGATAGAGTGGTAGAGCAGGTAAAATATTACGGTAACCTTGAAATTTAGGATACCTTATGCAACATCTCTCCATGTTGCGAAGGCAAAACACACTGAGTCCCGACATCAGCTATGATATCACAACGAAGCTCTCTACTTCGCGTTTGTTTTGGGTTTGGAGAGAGAAAAAGTTTGAACAAATCAACATTTGATATGGGCCATTAATGAAAGAAAAACTAGGGCCGATAGAAGCAGACACTTTGTCTAATTTACAAAATTAAAAAATTAAACGCAGGTTAAAACGGCCGAGAAGAGTTAAAAACCTATAAGAAAAATTTATTACAGTAATTTATTTCATCTCTGATTAATCATTTATAAAAATAAAAGAGGTGGGGATCCGCGGAGGGTGTATCGGTAAAAAGGATTCGGCTATTAAATTCCAAGTTTAAAGTGGTATAGCCTAAGGGAAGAGTGGATCTGACGTGGAGATGAATTAAATATATTACTCGGAGAAGTTAAGGTCTGTAAAAAGGCTGTGGGGGAGATAAACCCGTGGCTTTCTTTGTAAGTCCCGAGCTCCCGGCGGCTATAAAGCGCGTAAGGGAAATTGTGGGAATGACAACCCCCCGACCACCCCCGTGTGGACTTTATTTAAGTGTTGTGGGTATTTTATGTGTGACTAAAGGAGATTTGAAATGCTTCCAGCCCTCCAGTAGTACCCCTTTTCTTTCTCCGCTGCAACTTTTCTTCTCACCCCACGACTCGGCGCTCTTTCTTTTCTTTTCTTCTTTTTATTATTTACCGCCTTGAACGGTGAAACGAGATTATATACGACACGGTTTGTTTGTCGTATAAGAGGCAAACAGGCTTACATCTCATACCGCCTCCCTCTGCGCATTTGTTATTCCGCTACACAATTACGGAGAATCGTTCCGTTATAAATTCACTCTTTTCCCTCGCCGAAAACACTGGCGTAATTACGTAATTAATTGCAACACTTTATTTGTATGCGGTCATTTGAGGTTATTCGGTTAATGAAGAACCTACTCGTTCATAATATCGCTCTTAAAAATACAAAACGTTTATATTTTTTTCAACCTCGCTCGTTTCTCATGGGCTCGATTTTTCAACAACCGCCATTTTCTCGTCTGCCAGTTATTAATCTTTGCAAGGGTTATTATATATTTTTTGAAAAAAAAAATAAACAAGAACAAAAAGTGATGATTTCGTCTCACATTTATAACTTATAAGCCACAGCAAACATTCAAATTTAGAATGAAATAATATTCACCGGCCACGCAGTATTTCAATAATAAATGCTGTTTTATTATTAACTACGATACTTAGAATTTTATTTTCTAATTTTCTGGATTGACACAACTTATGAGATTATAAAGAACTGGCGAATTATGAGGATATGTGCGCTTTTTTATCACTTCTAATCTGATTTCGAAATTTTCCTGAAAAAAAAATTAATAGCTAAGTCAATTGAAGATTTAAATCGTAAAGTCTCAGTTCGACTAACTTCTGTTGTCGCATCAAGTTCGACTATGCCATCATAATCCGCCGTGAGATTTCTACGGAAAATTGAGCATAATCGTAATTTTATGGTAGAAATCATTTGTAGCAATGAACCAGAAATTAAAATAAACGTGACTGCAAATTGGGACAATAATCGGAAAGAGCGAGTAAAACAATTAAACCCAATGACGAACGACACGGGTCCTTGTTGAGCCGTTGATGAGCGAAATGGAATTTATCGAATGGAAACACTTGAGCCGGTATTTAACCGTCAGTTCAATTCAGTCGGAAACTTTAAACTACTGAACTGGGACTTGTTTTCTCACTTCGAGAGGGAGGCCACTAACAAACAACCCCCGGGGATTTGTGGTCTCGGCTCATATCCGATGACTACACCAGTTACGGGGGATTGAGAAAATCTCGACATTAGTTTTGTCGTCCATTACGCCGCAAAGGGAGAGGGAAAAGAATTTTGTTTTTGAAACGTGTTTCTGTATTTCCGTCTAGAGAAAAAGCCTAGGATGATTAGCACTCCCCTGATTAGCAAAGCATCGCTCACACTCTCATCACAACACTATTCCCTTTCATCCCCAAGGATACAGGAGGTGGACTTTGGCCTTCTACACTTCCATCTGACTAGATCTATTGTGCTCCTCTCTTTTATTTATACCTCACTCCACAGCTTGAGGATGCTAACTAACCTCCAAAACCTTACGATCGGCTGCTTAGTGTAGGATCATTCTTGCGGTTTTTTCTCCCATAGTTGCCTGAATCTACACCCACATAGACCCTCACGGAAACATAAAACATGTTCTGAGGTCTCCCCTTTTTCCTGGAAATATCTGCCCAGTGATTCTTCTGTCTGTATCTTATCTGATACCTGTGCCTTCATAGGTGGTAGTGCCTTCAGGAGTCCGACCAGAATTCTGGTCCTGTTGCGCTTTCATCCAGGGGTTCACCTCGAGGTCTCCAGCTCCCATGCCTCTATTTGAGTTGTCAGTAAGAATTTCAAAAATATTCCTTTGGCCTACTCTCCCCTTGCTGATGTAAGTACCTTGTACTTTTTGGTGAAGTTATATTTTGGAACAGTTCGATTTACAACGTACGGCATGTACCTGTATCTTCTCTCTCAGTTTCCATTGTTCTTTGACATGACCTATCCTTACAGATAGTTGAACATTTATGAACCTGTGAGCGCTACACTGATTAGATTGTGGAATCTTGGAAGGTTTAACAACTCCCTCAGTAGGGAAGAAATCACGCGGCCTTTGATGCTTTAGGATTCTTAGAAAATTATAGGGAAGAATTCGGTAGGAAAGGTAGCGGACTAAGCGGTTGATGAGGGTTTTATTGAGTACATATGAGATCTGAAGGTCGGTGTGGATTAGGATGAATACATAGGTTGGGCAATGCTTCGAAAGATTTTTGACTGGAGTAGATTCATTGGAAGCTAGAACGCTTGGTTAAATCCCACAGTTCAATTCCACACTCCGCAAGTAAAATGTTTGCCGTGCATTCTTTCGGTTAGTTTATCAATCAGTTATTTAAGTCGAGTTTGCGGGTTTCAAGTAAGACTTGTGTCGAAAGTTGATACGGCGGAGAATAACCAATTTTTTGTTGGTTGAGTCTGGTTCTCCATTTCTTCCAAACACAAGATGTTCCGGAGGTTCTGCAGGCCACCACTGAGTTCGAAGCGTATCGAGATAGAAATGCCTGCAATGACGATACCTACGACGATACCCATCCTACCGCAAGGATGCGGACATCTTCCGCATAGGATGGGGAAAATTAGTTCCGATTTATACCTAACAGTGCTTTACGATGAGCGATTTGGTGAATGCAATGGATGCTCTTGTGTTTTCAGTACAAGCTCGCGTGACAAACTCAACTCACATCTAGGAAAGTACTCGGACAGAATGTCTACCATCCTGACTGATGGTGATGAGATGTTTTGTCAAATAATGGCATCACGCTGATAGGGATGAGGTACGGACGGTTTATATTTTAACAAAAGTTTTTATAGAATTTTTTTAGATAATTGTTTTATTGCAAACGTTTTCGACATAAGAATACTACTATTTACGAAATGCTACTAATAAATATTAAATACTAATATTTTAATATTTCCAGCCGTTTCAAACCGCTTTGTCCGCATGCATATCCTCTTCGGTTTTGTCAAATACTTTTGCCCAACTTTCTCCTGAAGTTCTTGGAAAGTCGGGGGAGAAAGTTTAACGAAGACAAACTTTATAGGACTCATACAATGACATTTCGGTTGAAAATTCGTCGTCAAAAACCACGCCCGGACGGTCTCAAGGTGTTAGTTTAGTACGCGGTTAAACGTAGTCCCTGACATGTTGGTTTTTATTCCAATGAGGAGAGAAATCGGATTTATCGAGCGTAAAATACTTCCGCCCTTCATAGTGATGAAACGTTCGTTTCTTCCTGACCCCTCATCATCAATGTCAAGGAATATTTCCCTCGGCGCATTCAACGATTAATCCGTTTATGTATGATTTTGGAATGGACATACTTTTTCAAAGTTAATACCGTTTACAGGAAGGCTGTGGCTATTGCACTTGGTATACATTCCAGATTGTTCTTAACGGAATAAAATTTCGGGCAAAACACTCTAACACCTCGGCCAGTGTAATTCCCGAGGGACAAATGTTATGAAAAGCCAGCCAATGTTTGCACTCAATTTATTATCGGTTCAAACGGTATTGGTATCGGGGCCGTCGTTGTTTGACTTGGAGGGTTCTTGGATATGAAGAAGTAGAGAGTTCAGTAGGGTTACGATGGGCTGAAATACTGGAGTGAAACTTGAGGAAGCGGGTTGGGATCAATTTTTGACGAAGGTTAAACTGCGTTAAAATGGTGCGGTTGGTGACATAGTAAGGTGTTTGGAGAATCCTTCTGAGGACTTTCGATTGTAATGCTTGGATTTGTGGGATATTAGATGGCTTGGTGGTACCCCACTGTTCCTTTCCGTATGTACAAATAGGTCGAAAATGTACAAATTTTTGTCTACACCGCCGTGGCTAATTTCGGTTCTATAAGTCTTAGCAGCTCTTAACGCTGGAGCCTTGTGTGAGGATTCCTCATGGAAGTATAGCCGTAAGTATTTTACTTGTTTAGATGTCGGTACTTCTTTATTGCTAACGCATAGATTCGAGCAAGGCTGTTTGTTTAACATAAATGTAATTTGGGCGCATTTGTCCTTGTTCAGTTTTATTTTCCACGTTTTGCACCATTTTTAAATGAGCTTAGCTTGTTCCTGGATATTGGCATTATTTAGCTAGGATTTGGGTTAGGAGATACAACTGCAGTATCATCTGCCTATAAGGATGGTGTCGGATGAATCGGCGGGTCAACAGTATAAATCGTATATAGAATGGGAGCAAGAATGCTCCCTTGTGAAACGCCCGCCTGGATTGGTCTCAATTTCGAAAACCCGTTGCCTCACTCTGAGGCAGAAATCAGTACGAGCCAAACTACTTACATCTCTTTAAGCTGGTAGTACTGTGAGCTTGTATATTTCCTACTCAAATGAGTTCCGGACATTGTTTAGAATAAAACAAAATTTTAAAATTGTATTTGCTCTTTATTTAGTTCGAATTTCTATTCTCTTCGCTTTCAACAGGAAATGAAGTAGACTTTAAATATTTGTGTTTGGTTTTTTCTTCTTCAAAATTCTTCGCATCAAACTTGTCTGGTTGGAAAAAGGAGCATTTATAAAAGAATTATATTTTTTCTCTTCTCCTCCCTTCTATTTTCTTTTTATTTGTATCCCCTTTTTATTTCTATCGAAGCAGAACGAGAGGGTTTTATTAAGACCCTATTTGTAATAATCCTAAATGAAGACCGCCGACAGGAGTTTATGAAGAGTCTTGTTATATTCCAATAAATCTAAGCGGATCTATTAAAGAACCTCAGGAGACCACTTGAGTCAGAAGGGGTTTGGAAATTATAACATCATAGCAGACCATGGAGAGGGGTCGCCTGCGGAAAGGGGCTGCTGAGGATGAAAGAACCGCCGGTACGGTCTACTTTTGTCGAGATGGTCTCTAACAATTGATAAGTATGTTTTGAAACTTGTAACCGGGCAAATAGTACTGAAAAGGAGAACCGTTTGGTGGATAACGATCCGTGAATCCTCCCTTTACCTTGTCACTATTTACAAACTAACAGGTGGCCCACTTACTGCTGACCCCACGGATAATAAACCTCGTTCTACCAGCACAATAACCGGCGGTAGAAATTTCTTTACCTACTTTTACCTCCTTCTGATTATATTAACGTCTTTCTTTCTAGGGACGACGGGAGATTTGCCAGCACCGCCGCCGACGCAGCATCCCAAAGCACATCTGCCGCTTTTATATTTGTGCGCGCACGCGTGCGTCTAATAATATTAACGGTGCTTCCCAACAAAATGATGAATGGGTGCGCCCTAAGCGACGCCATCCTAGTGGTAAACTGCAGTCCGCTCCCCCCCCCCCCAATCGCACCCGACATCATCCTAACGTCATAACCATAAAAATAAAACCGGTTTTGTGACAGTTTTTCGTGAGATACAAATCGGGATTACAGAGGAACTTCACCAATGGATCTGTGAGAGAGTTAGTTTCCAATCGATAAAGGCGAGCCATACAAACATGTTTTTGTCACACTACTAGGAGTCCGATTCAATTCAGAGAAGGCATGGATCTGAAAAAGGATCAAAGTCCTAAAATATCAATTTAAGAGTAATTGTGAAGCCTAAACATACTTATTTTTTTACTTATTTACCCGAAAAATAATGTTCTGCCCATTTTTTTCAAATTCTCGAAAGATTGTGTATTAACCCGATATGGTCCAATGTGGCTTAGAGCAAGATGTAATTCAGCAATATTTTTAAATGTTAACGGGAAATCCGGTGAGTTTAATGGTACGGAGTTTACGTTGATGAAAAATAAATCAGTGGTCCCAATACACAGGGCAGAAAAAGCAGAAACCGCCATCAAATCATGCGATTTCCTGCTAACCTTACGCAAAATTCCTAAAGTTGTCATTGCTTTAATGTAACGTGGGTGAAGAAAGAATTATATTATAACCTGGATATGAACATTTTTATATTTAGCTAATATAACTACTATCCATACAATTCTTTTCCTGTTTTTGAATTCCAGGTTCTGACAGGATGGCATGAGAGATTTTGTTTGATTTTATTTTTGTTTCTGTTTAACAATTTCATGAATCAATAAGTGTGAATTTTATGTTAATGATAATAAACCTGTTTATAGAACGAAATTTGGATCCGTGGTGGTGGTGGATACTATTTCATATTAAAATCCTATCTGATCTTTTTTATCAAACCTCAATCTCTTCCATCCATTCTATCCGCCCTGTTTTTCCTCAAGGGTCCTCCTATGGTTATTTTTCAGTACGACATAATTCCCTCTCTTGAGACCCTTACGATCCAGCGATCCTCTCGTTTTGTTCTAGCAGATTAATCCCTTCATAACCACCTCGACCTTAGAACAATAGTTCCTTGAGTGGAGATTAGAAATAAATGAAAACAAATGCGCCCGTTACTCTCAAATACATAATACTTATATGAATCGAATGAATGAATGAAAATTTACATACTTCGGACTGTACATACATAGGATAAAAAAAAGTTTGACGTGTAATCCATTTAACCGACATAAATGGCAGGATTGATAGTAACCCCACACTACTCACACCTCCGAAGGTTCTAGGCCTTGTGGGCCCTGCCATCAACTGAAAAGATTAAGTCAGCCATCGGGTTCATGTCACGAGTGAAGGTTGGAAAGGTCAACTAATATTGAGTGTTGCTGCTTTTTGGATTTGATTTATAATATTTTTAGGTACTTTTAACCTTAATGTCTTTCTTAAGGACTTCCTCTAGCTGGCCGACCTCCCCTCTAATTAGACAAATTTAACAGAAGAAACATTTCTAAGTTTCTTCAGGGGAGGTCGTAATTTTTTGACATTTACAATTTAAACGGTTTTTACTAATGTAATAGTTTTTATTGTGTTTTTTGATATGGGTAGAAACGAAAAAAGTCTTTTATGAGGGCAAATTTCCATGCTTAAAAGAAACTTTTGTCCACTTAACCTATATAATAATATAATTTAAGAAGAATAAAAGACGTCATGTATCTACTTACTGACTAGCTTAATCCATCTAATCTTAATCTATAAATAAAATTAGAATGATCTTGTTTGCAAAGTGCTGCATTTAAAAAATGTGTTTTTTTTCTCAGTAATGCTTTTCTAACACATTCAGGAGGATGTGGTGACCCTAAACGTGACTTATTATTTAGAATTAAGGGAAATAATGAACATGTTAGCGTTCGGAAAGTGAAGGGGGGGTGTTTGGCGGCTGGGAAAAAGGAATAAGGGAGGGCTCGGATTTGAATGAATTTCCCTAAAAGGGGGGAAAAGGGTGTCGGCTGTGAAAGCGATGGAACGGGGAAGGAACGATGGCTCTGTCCCCATGTAATGGGGGAGAATTTCAACAAAAGAAAAGCCGTGACAATGCTACGGCATAGAACGCCACTCCACGGCCAGTAACTATTACCTGCCTCGTACCCTTGTCCATCCGGCCAGCTATAATGTGATTACATGTGTATTTCTACCCTCTGATCCTCGCTGGCATTCAACGGACGACAATCGGCTGACGACGCTTGCTTTTTCACGCGCATCTCATTACCCCTCGGTTTACAATACGAAGAGGCCATTTTTATGCTCGTTTTAATGGTTATTTCGAGCCACTTTCGCCAACCATTATGGAAATTGTATATTCATGAACGAACATAAAATAAAATCAATATTTTTTTTTATTAACGATTTCTTTCATGGAAAACTAGATTCCAATTAGCTAAATGTGATGCACATAAAATACGATGTACTTACATACATCATCAGGTCAGCACCATTGTACAAAGTTTCACTAAATGAGTCGAGGAAGTTCGTCAAAATTCTACTAATTTACTAGTACTAGTGATAATGAGTTAGATTCCTATTTTCTACCGTAGCAGTTTTGGGTTCAAATCCCGGCAAATTTTAATTTATTATCCTATGAAGAAAAGTATTGCTGATGATATCTTCGGTGGCTGGATTCTAAGGAGTTCTGGGTAATGAAAAAAGTGACAAACTTGCCAGAGGAGGACCTGCAAGACCTACCGGCACACAACCTACGGCGATAACAAGGATAAATACATCGTCCATCCTCGATAGTACATAAGAAACGAAAGGAGAAGTGTACTGACTCCAGAGGTACACAGATGGCTTCAAAGCAAATGGAGGAACTGTGTTAATTCCGTCTCAGCTTAAAATATGAGGAATCAAACCTTTTAATAACGTCCGCTTCGATCTTTAAAGCTGAAATACAATGTACAAACGTTTAGAAAATTTTTTAAATGAGATTACGGTTAAGGTTGCCACAAAAGCGGCAGTTTGTAAAATAGACTAAAATACTCAATGAATCAATCCAAAAACACCAAAACCTGAAGAAACATAAAAATCTGATTTTTTGAGCGTCAGGGCACGAATGAACAGAAAAACTGGTCAGAACGTCTGCAAGACCCATAGCCCCAGAACCTAGGAGGATAAAAAGGACAAATATAGATTCCTCCATCTCAAAATAGTTCCCAAAAAAAGGACACCTACACCAAAGCTGGCACATCGCCACAGTTAGAGTAGAGTTAGTGGAGTGATAGGGCTTTATACATATCTAGGAAAACATCTATACAACATGAGTATATGTGCAATGATGTCCCAATTTGTAGGTTATGCAATTAGGAGGAAGAAACCACCACCATAGTGGTGCCAGATACGATAATTAAAAATGGGTTCGATTAAAGAAACCTCACCAAAACTGACAAACACATTGCTACATCTACACTATATAGAGTCACCGGCATCATCACAAAAGGTATTCAACGATGAACCCATTTGTAGGAAGAAACCCGAGTTAATTGAGATGTAGGCTTGAATATCCTGACCTGAGAAAAAGAATTGCAGCAATGACAGTCAATGTCTTAATATTTTTAAAGAAAAGGATCGATTCATTGAACTGAACTAAGAAAGTAGGAAAATACAATAAGCCAAATGGCTGCCTTGCTCGGGGTTTACAAAATCACTGCTTCCTAGAATTTCATCATCATCGCGATGTAGGAACTTAAGAAGGAAATTTTTCTCTATTAAAATTTCATCTCCTAGTTCGTCATATCGGTGTAATAATTAAAAGATATGTACTTACATGACTATCTCAAGTTTGACAGAAAGTATTTATATGAAAAGTCCATAACCGAGGCGGTTGTTTGAATAAACAAGTATTTCCAGTAGATAAAAAGTCCCTTATCCATGTCCATTATAACTAAGGGAGAAAAGAGAAAAGTCCCTCCCACCTCTGAGCCCACCGGGCGAAATTGCTTTAAAAATACAAACATATATATTTATAGAGGCTTGGGAGGGATAAGTGAGAGGTGCACGGTCGGGAGTACGTACATAAGGGAAAAGGGAGGCTGCGGCCTAAGTGTAAACACAAGCTTTGTGTGTTTGAAGGAAAGCAAGATCTCATTTAACGCTCTTCAAAGGGGAGCAACCTAATCACATTTCCTCCAACCCTACCGCCGCCACCACCCGACTTCGCTATCCCTTTCTCTTCCGTTAGTCATTTACTCAAGGCGCCTGTTTCTCCCCAAACACCGGTTCCACCACCCGAGCTAAATATGGAAATTTAATTTAATCTCTCCCCGGGCCAAAACCCACCCAACGGCATACACTAACCACCGTCATCTCTTATCCTCCTCCCCGTCGGCACGACCGATCCGGGCATTACATTTACCTTTACCTCCCCCTTCCATCTTCCACTTTTATATAACTGTACAATCCAACACAACCCATCTATTTAAATATCTCTCCTTTATAGCGTGCTATATGTAGCAAATGACGAACTGTTAAAACAATAAAACGATTTATTTTACAATCATAACACTACCTCAATGAGTCAGCCAGGATTCATAAACAATCTTTATATATAACTTGAAAAAAAGTATCTTCCGTGAGGTCACAACTGAACGACGTATTGTCTTAAAATAAATAAGCCCTGATGATGACGGTATATTCGTCCGAAATTCGGCAAAAACTTAAAGAACTGTCTTTCTGTTGTGACCTTACCGAAGATATTTTTTTCCAAGTTGTTCAACAGCAGGTCGATACATCATCTCATCTTTAATCTCCATATATACTTTAAAAAACTAATAAATCTCCTAATCTCCCCAAGACCAAAAAATGTTACAACACCCCTGGTGAGAGAACAAACCAAACTTCTGCAGAAATCTGGTGCCGCAAAGCTGGAAAAATACCGTTGAAAATATTAATAAGCATCTGAAAATCGAGTGAAGGTACAATATGCTATATCAAGAAGTTACCGTACATATTATTATGTTACTGTGAATTATTATGTTCTTCTCGTGGGGAACGAAAAAGCCTGAATAGTGATCTCCGTGCTGATGAACATGTAATTTGATCACTTTGGTCCGCCTATCCTCGCTGGCTCGGTTGCCAGACGCGTTTCGGCATACGAACACGATCAAATAAGTGTCACTATTCTTTCGAATACGGACTGGAATAGGTCGGTAGCTTTTGAAGAGGCCAATGAAAATAATATTCGCCCCGGTTTGATTTTGTCTTCATAAAATAATTATACATTATAAACTAACTTTGAAAGGCCTCAACTGTCTACAACAGGCTAACTACAACTCTACAGGAAATTTTAGAACCTTATAATCTAAACGAAATGCTCAAACCGGGCCTTTTTATATTATAAATTAGGAGTGGAGGTATCAAATTACGTTTCACTTGATTTTGTTGATCTGACGTAGGATACAAAAGTAGATATTGAAGTTTCAAAGTTGTAATACGGAAGATATTGAATAAAATCCACAGGAGTTATCATTAAAAAAAGACTTAAAGGGTGGTTAAAACAAATCTGAATTGTTTTTGTTTGTTTTTTAAACAAAAAAATTTGAAAATCAAATAAATTTTTTTCTGTCAAATTGTTTTTTGTCAGCGATTTTTTTCTCGAAAACCTCTAAAACAGTGATAATTTGGGAACGACTCCACTGATCAACAAGAACATTTGTAGAATTTAAGACCCCTACAGACTGCAGGTAATGGCATAACTTTGACTTCCGTAATTAAAAAAGATATAAACTGAAACGTTTTCTGGAGTTCATTGTTATCATTCTCACTTATAATGGCACAAAATCTGAACCTTGTTTATGAACTCCGAAAGTAGAAAGGATTCTAAGAACGTCGGATTTGAACAAAATGATGCAAAGGAGTTTTCAATTGTATGTTGAACCGTGGACATAGGAGAAGAAAATGGCCCCCGGCTAATTGAACCCGTTGAATAAGCGTCTATTTTTGTTTCCTGTAAAACTTCATATTTAAAGGGTTGAAAGTGTCCTTAAAACAAATCCGAATTGTTTTCTCCATTAAAAAAGTTTACTTACAGGGTTTTTTAAAATTTTTTTATCTCCTCTGATACATAATAACTTTGAAATATATGTCAAACAAGAGCTTTATTTAAAAAAATTCCTAAACCATAATTAGTTAATTAAGTTTAAGTTAATTAATTATAATTTAATAAGGTAGTCTACCCAGTATGAATTTATTATTTTATCATTGTTTATTATTTACTCAAAAATAATGGGAAA
This sequence comes from Cimex hemipterus, assembly GCA_039619505.1. Classification (NCBI taxonomy): domain Eukaryota; kingdom Metazoa; phylum Arthropoda; class Insecta; order Hemiptera; family Cimicidae; genus Cimex; species Cimex hemipterus. The sequence goes on along the minus strand of CM077101.1, from coordinate 2,857,955 downwards.
AAAGAATCGTAAACCGGTTTGACCCCTGGCCCATGACACCCGACGGGTTGGTTTTTTCTTTCTTTTTTACGAGAATTTGCAACATCAGACGCCGTGTAAACCCTCTGTGTGCCGGCGTTTTTGAAAAAAAAAAGCCCATTTGTATATATGTCGGGTTCGAATGCAGGGCAGCTGGATTCGAACCAGGGACCTTTATCTTACTGTAATGAGTGGCTCGTCAACGCCTAAACCGTTGCGGCCAACGACGCCCCTTTCCTGTTAAGCCCTCCTGTATGACAGAAATTACTTCATCTTACATGAACCATATACGCATATGTAAATTAATTTAATTTTTTGTTAGGTTCCATTGGCAATTACTATCGAAAACGTGTATAATAGTTTTCTACCAAGTATAACAATTTAAAAAAATCGTTAAAATCATGATCCAACGCCTTCCTTTATATGTATTCCAGCAGGTCAACCAAATAAAGTACAATTTTTTTAAGTCTAGAATTATGTCCGTAATCGAAGTTCAAACTTAAAAACATTTTAAAAAATCGGTACAGATGTCTAAATATGATCATTGACATAACTTTATAAGCGTAAAAATTTGTAAATTATATTAGTAGCAAGTGTTCAAGGCAAAGATAAAACAGACCTAATCGACTGGACATTAATAAATACGACACTGCTGTGGAAACAAGTATTTTCCAACGAAACCGGTCAAGGAATCGGAAATCCGTGGAAATTATTCTACACCCGGGAAAACAAATTCCCTGAGCGTGCTATTAAATAATGGGAATGAGCGGGTCGACGGCTGTAAACATGTCAGACAGATCGAGGGGCTTTGTCCATCTCTGCCAAATCCTTCGTCTTCATATTTTATCTTCTTAACTTCGTAATAAACGGCCTCACTCTAAAGATGTGTTTTTTCTACACAGAACTGCTTATATACGTATCTACAATATATATTTCCAAGACATTTTGGCAATTTACAAGATCATAGTTTATTTCTTCCAATAAAGAACTGTATTTATCCTATATATAATCTGGCCAAAGTACACGTTATTTGGGGCATTGGATAGTTCAAATCCTTCTTCCGGTATTTTTTGACTTCCAAGAAACACATTTTAAGCATTCTGTTCAATGCAATTGATGTGAGAGTGTGGACGGTTAGATACCGATCACCGGGAACGTTTAATATCGCTGGTTTATGTGTTATTCTAAAAACCTTTCACCTATGACGTAAACAAGCCAAATTAAACGAAACCGGTGATAAGTTTCGAATTGAATTTTTACCGCTGAGACTATTAGCATATGTTATACCTATGATCACATGACGTTTTGTCACATGGCCAAAGCACTAACACCACTGACTGCACTGCACCGGAAGTAGACATGCCATGAGAAACCAGCCAATGCTGGCATTCTGTAAAAGGGATTATGGAAGGTCTCAAGGGTATCATCGTGGGCTCTAGCAGTGGGATTAGAACGTACCGAAAGGGTGGCGTGAAACTTTTGGAACCGGTAAGTCTTCACAGATGCCAAAGTCTTCTGTTAAATTGTTGCCTCTTAACCCTTAGGTCTTACGCGTAAGTTTGACGTCTAGGTATAGTCCTAATTATTTGACTTGAATGTAAATCGGTATCTTTTGTTGTTGATGTAGAGTGGTAAGTAAGACTGTTTTTTCATTGCGAACGTACACTGAGCACATTTTACTTCATCAATCTTGTTTAAAGCTTAAAGTTTTTTTTTTTGTTTGATGGATATAGAATTAGACATAGAATTTGAATTCAAAGACAAACTTGCGGTATCGGATGCGGTGGGATGCCGGCTGTAACTGTTTGACTCCCAAAAATTCGTTGACGTACCTCACTCCCAAGCAGTCTGTTACGAGGACAGTATTTACGATAGAATCAAAATTGAGTCGCTTGTTAGGGATAGATAAATGATTATTTAAATTTTAATTGGGAAAACTGAAAAATCATCTCAATACCTACCTCTCTGCTTTTGTAGGGAGATTCTCAATTTGTACATTCCACAACCGGGTAAAGGCAGGGGGACCAAACATTTTCCGATATTTTTACAACGAGTCAGAGCAAATATTTGTAAGTTGTGCCAGACGGGGGCGAGAGTCAGAGAGCCGGGGGGGGGGGCGTTGTCTGATTTATATACGTGCGAAGTTAGGGCTAACGTCTTCATGAGGACGATACACAGAAAGAACACCCCTCCCCACCGAAACTGAATGGAGGTAAGAGACTAAAGTAAATAATATCTTCTGCTCCAGTTCATAGTCCCAAGGGGAAGAGAAAGCCCTCCATAAATAAGTACTTTTCCTCCAAAACCGGACAGTCGGACCTAAAAGCGTCCTAAGTTACGACTGAAGGGATATTAAAAACCTTGAAATCTGACTCCTTCCTTCTACACATCACTCTTTACACTTTGCCCCATTAAATAATACCGATCTTCCAACCCCGACCTTCTTTGCATTACTCCTTGCCTTTTTACTTTTTCCTTCGTATTTAGATACAATGATAAACTGAGCACTGTCGACCCTGGGAAAGGAAAACCGACCTTCCCACTTTACTGCGTTTCTTTTCCGTTTGGCTTGCCATCACTCTTTTCCGGATAAAAAAGGAACTTTTCCTTTATTCATTTCCCTTTTTTACGCATGAAACAAAATAAAACGTCCTCTTCTTCCTGACATTTATTAAACCTACTCTTAATCTCTTGATATCTTTAATAACAAAATTGAAAAAAATAACTAATGATATTATATGAGTATTTTTGCTCTACTGATTCGTCAATTCTACCGTTTGAAAGTAGGGCCAATCGACAATAAACCATGATACAACAGGGTTGAACCATTAAAAAACATGTAATGAAATATTATAACGATAATTTTTGTCAATATAATAATTGACCGATTAACAATAATATTCAAAAAGGGGGTGAATTGATTTAATAATAAACCACAATGGTAATGATAATCCCAGAATCACATGACGTTGAAAAGATTCCTTCGTGTTAAATCAATGCTTTGTTTTTAATTGGCACGATATTGCTGTTTTAAATAACATTGATTTAAAATTGAATTCCGCTGAATCAATTCGACTGTTGATAACGATTGTGGATTATTTACATGTCCAGTTCCCCGTGGAATATCGAGAGTACTGGGGTAGTGTACGACATCTGGAGAGTAAAAGGAAGTTATTAGCGAGAATGGAGTAGGTTCAAATCCGCCCCAAGGAATATAGAGTACCCTGGAGGAGTGAATGTGACCAGACTAGTAACCTTTTTTCCCACAAATATAATTTTTAAATTTAACAAAAACCATTTTTGAAAGTTCTAATTAACTGTGGTGTGTCTTGATGAACAATCATCACGCGACCCTTTAAGTTGTTTGAACACTCTTGTTTTCATATTCCATGTTAAAAACTATCTTCCAAACTAATATAAATGTATCAACTAGGAAGAAGATTGGTGTGTAATGTTTTTATGTTGTAAATTGGCGGTGGGAGGACGTCCAGCTCGACCAGAATATCGCTTCTCCTGGGAAGTTGTATTTTTCCACATTTTGGTAAACTTTTCACCAAAATTCTTCATCGTGCTGTGACTGATTCTTGTTTCACTTTTGCGGAGCAATAATCGGTAAACAATCGTTTGTGAGGTTTTTTTAAATAAAAATATACAGGATCAGAGAAATAAATTCTTTTGTTAAGAAAAGGTGTAAAATTTTGTCACAAATTTAGGTTGTTGGCAAAAATTAACGCTTCGCTATTTTTGACAATCCCAGCTTTCGAATTTGTAGTAATGTAAAAAAATTAAATTTAAAAAATCTGTCGTAATACATGAAATAAATATTTTATTAAATGGTACCGAAAGAAGGAGCAACATTTTGGCCTCCCTTTGAACAAGTAGTACCTTCAAAAACTGCTGATCTATCGTAATCTTAAACTTTCATTTTTCAACAGAACGTGGAGACTCTTTCAAAATGAAACGCAAGTTAAAATTAAAATCCGTATAGCATGGATTTATGTGTAAAAATGGGAAACCACCCCTTAAAACGGTATCTTATCGAGTTAGCCTCAAACCGCACAATACGATAAAAATTGAAAAAGAAAAGTGGTGCTTTCTGCAGAGTTGTTTTCCCAATCAGGAAAAAATAAGTTATTATGCCGTCAGACTTAAGAAATTGCCAAAATACACTTTTGCTTGAAGAAGGTACGTTTGCTGTTGTTGCGAGTCCCAAGGCATTTATTTTATTTTTTTAAGTCAAAACACTGAATGTGTCTAGATTGGGGGTGGGTGATAACCCGAAATCCCTTTGTTGTACTTTGAATCAGGCGGTTTTGCTGTACAAACGTGAAAAACTAGCTACCCCGTTCCAAGTCGGGTAGAAAAATGTTTCCAGAACGTTATAGCCTCAGACTTTTTATCACAGTGGAATCAAGAGGATTTACGTATTTGCAATGATCAGTATAATGTTTAATGATTTATATTTACTTATTTCCAGGCGGGAAAGGAAACCTAAAAAGTATACTTTTAAGGAAAACTTTATATTTATTTCGGAAGAAAATAAATTTAGTTTAATTGCCATTTGTTATACACGCTTTTGCGGTGGCATTATAAGCGTTGACATATAAAATGGGTTGTACTTGCATCGCTGTGCTGATACCCGCGGCGCAAGTGGTACTTGAAGGCTCTGAGGGCACCGCAACTCGAAATGCCCGACCATGTTGTACAACAGCTGTTCGCCGGTGCGTGAGGTTTTAATTAATTTATAAAGAGCGGGTAAATTAGTTGTCTAGAGTTTTGTTTCGTCGGTTTCACCCTCTCTGTATTCAGATGCTTCAGGCGCAGGCTAAATGTCCTCAAACTCATTTGGAGTTACCCACCGAATCATATCACACCCCGCCACGACGAGCCGTTCTTCCCACGGTTCAAGACCCAGTTTTGACGCTTTTCAGTTTTTAATTTTATAATCAATGGTGGGAGGGGTTGAGAGAAAGAACATTGATCAGCATTTATTTCTGTATTAAGTATTCCATGGATGACCAATCCTATTCAATATTAGCATTACATATTTTTATAATTGTTTGACTTGGGAAGATTTAAACAAGTAGCGGACATTTGTGTTGCCATGATTAGTTAACATAAACAAAGCGTCTGGGTTGTTCTCACTCTCTGACATGAGATGAGTTCTCCTCCCTCAATTTTCGCTTTTTGGTAAAAAACGTACATCACATATCGTACTCGCTATGAAACCCTCTCAATCACCGTTACATCAAATGAACTTATGGCTTCCATATTACATGATATCCGTTTTGCCATAAATGTGCTGAGACCGTCAGCCACGTCGAAATCCATGGTTTCTTCGATACCATACACAGAAACGACGACACCGAAGATGGGGTTTGACATATCGAAATGATCGGAAACCACTAAATTGTGGTTACTACTGTATTTCAACTGGAGATTGTGTCCATGGAAAGCTGTGCCGCATCAAAAGGATGGGTATTTCCAACAAAAGGTAGTCATCAAAAGCGACTACTACAATGGGTAAGTCCTTAGCGAATTTGGACGTGCATTAAGGCCGTTTCAGACATTGGGGGAAAGAGTTGTTTGGGCACTAGGGCATCTAGGCCAGACACGCAACCTGTAAGTCTAAAAATTATCCGAGGGAAGTTCAATCAAGATATCGGTCCTTTTTGGGCACATCAAATGGCCAAAGAAAATGGAGAGGATGAGTGCTCAGTTCAATAGGAATCTATTCTAGGGCAGACATGCGGATGTGGTAATATAAGAAAATGCAAAAATGGTAGACTGGACACTGCAAACTACGAACACATATGGACTAGTAGCACATGAAGATGTCAGAACAAAGAAGACGATTTAATTGGATTATAGGCTGGCACTAACATTGTTATTTGATTTTTCAGCGCTGTTACTTTGGTCTAAACCGTCCAACAGAATCCACAACTGAGAAACGGTAGGCAACAAAAATGTCGGAAAACGACCGAACTACAGGCTCATCAACTAGCAGGCCTCACCGATCTAACAATTTGTTTCAACACTTGATTTTTACGTATGAATTTCTTTAGCACACTTTAAAAGTTTGAGCTACTATTGCGTTATATTTCGTTCGTTGGTAGACGTCAGTTTTTAGATAAAAACGAAACCACGAGGATACCGGCCATGAACCCTTTTGCCTAATTCCAAATTACCAAAAAATAAGTCCTCTGTTCAATGAAATGGATAGAGGGGGAAATTAATTAATCAATACCGCAGAGACTAGCAGGACAAATGCTAAACCTAACATGTGTAAGGAGTAGAATGATAGTAGGACTGCCCACTGATGACAACGGAGTCGTATAGGCTCGAAACAGAAGAAAAAGCCTATGCAGATATTTCCAGGAAAAGAAAGAAATAACGGAATAAATCATCTATCGGTCTCACTGAGAGATTCCGGCTCTTGGAAGAGAAAAAGCCTGAATGCTACATGGAAGACCTTACTAAAGCTGCACGATTTGATAAAAAGCCTCAAGGTCAGGCAATATTTAACGTTTTAAAGTAAGTAGAGATTTCAAATCGGACAAATCATAGCGATAACCTTTGAAACATAAAGAAAAAAGATGCACCTGAATAAAGGACCTTGGTGTTGCATGTGCCGCGGAAGGAAAAACATCTGGCGACAATATGGTTTATTCTCATATTGAATAAACTGTAAAAGCCTGGCGATTATCCGTAGTGCGTGAAATTACTCGGCACAAAACCGTTCTCAACTTGGAAATCCAGCAAAAAGGATGATCGACTGATTGGAAAAATCATTCCCGAATCGCCTATGGGAAAAGTTTCAGCAACTGGGAATAGCGATACTTTGAAAATATGAAAATCGTATTTGAAAATACATAGGTCATTTATTGATTAGTGGACTAGAAATGATGATTTTATCGAAGGGTGTCCAACCCTTCTCGCCTTAGGTAAGCTGCTTATCTTGTATACGGAATCGGATGTCCTGACAGCGACTGATTGTGCAGCAAAACCGCCGTTGGGCCCTGATTCAACAGACGACGAACGGATTTCGGCTTATGAGCCACCCGATTCTAGAGACTCTCAGTATAGTATTTTAAGGGGGGAAAATTAAACGCCTTGTCGATCCCATAATTCGACAACATCCGACTATTTTGGAATTGCTTAATAACCTCCTTTTTCCTGATTGCGAAAACAATTCTGCAAACAGCACAACTTTTCTTTTTCTATTTTTATTGACTTGTTCGGTTTGAAGCTAACTCGATAAGATACAGTTTTAAGGGGTGGAATCCCATTTTTTCACACATAAATCCATACTATACGGATAAACGAAGCGTTAATTTTTGACAAAAATCTGAAGTTTTGACAAAATGTTACACCTTTTCTTTAGCAAAAGAATTTATTTCTCCCGTCCTGGATGTTTTTATTTAAAAAAACTCCCACAAACGATCGTTTACCCATTATTGTTCCGCAGGAACTCTCAGGAGAAGGGATTTTCAGATCGAACTCGGCGTACTCCCATCGCCAATTTACGACATAAAAACCTAACACAACGATTCTTCTTTCCATTTGATACATTTATGCTAGTTTGGAAAGTAGTTTTTGACACACAAGGGTCTTCAAACAGCTCAAGGAGTGGTGAGGTATATGTTCATCAATTCACACCAAAGCAATTGCTTTGCAACTATCAAAAAGTATTTCATCCATTTTTAAAGCTTGGCATCTCAAAAATGTTCCTTCGAATCCCAACAACGGTCGCCACTCCCTTAAAACTAAAAACTGTTTTTTGTTACTTCCTGCCGATTTTGGCTTTCCGATCAATTTACAGTATAAAAACAGACAGATTATTCTATTTAGTTATGTAGTAGGTGTGTTAGTTTGGCAGATAATTTTTGGCAAATACCATATATAAAAGATGACAGCCTTCGGTGTAAATGGTGGAGAGTTCATCAAGGCCAACAGGTTGAACATTCAAAAAATTATTTAAGTCTCTTTTAAAGTTTCTAATTTCATTTTCATTCTTTTCAAAAAATGTCGTAGTTTAATGACATAAAATGCAAGTTTTGGTTTGAAAAAGTGTTACTACCCTTATAAACCTTTCTTCTAGCCTACTCGCATGCAACAATCCATGTACGATTTTCTAACACTAATCACAGTATACATATAATAAAATATGAAGTACTCAACTAATTGCTAATGCGGGAAATGTTAATTAACTGTATGTTCTGAATAATAAAATGAAATAAATATGTGAGGGTGCCAAATTTTAAATTGTTCTGTGATGGGAATAACTTTTGTTCGTGTTTCTGTCTTGTGAAGTGTCGATTAAGTGTTTTATCAACAATCGACTGTATGACCTCTATGTTCCCAACACTACTTCATAACCATCCTAATTGGGGAATTGTACCGACGAAGAAAAGGACAGAGAGAGATAGAGAGACAAACAGGCGAAAGTGATTTGGACGTAAATTATTAGCTTTCACGCTTGTTAATAATAATTATTTAACGAATTTCTTTACCTTTGTGCGGGAGGTCGTCGGGCGGCGATGACGTCGTCCAGGATGTCGCGTGGCCGAGGCCGTGATGAGTCAAAGGCTGGTGATGAGGAGGTATGAGCCCCTGCTCGGGCCTGGACAGTCCTTGCAGCATCCCTGCAGACAGACAACACTGCGCTTACCACCTAACACTTCTACCGCCGGACACACATAAATTTCTTTACTTTGGATATGCCAAAATAAGCGATTTAGGACGTTGTGTGCATCTAAGAAAGGGGGAATATTTTAGGATGGCATAGGAAACAAAAACGTGATAAAAGGTAAAAACTCGATTAACCGTATTGTCTTTAAAATAGCGCTAGTCGGGCGGTCGTTTTCAAAATACTGTTGGATACATCGACCTTTAGGTACTTACAAATCAGCCAGTCATTTAGCAATCTTGGTCCTAAGATCTAGAATCAACGCAGAACATGATTTTATGTGAGCATCACATTTTATAACGGAATGGACAAGTTTGTTATGTTAGCCCTTTATGGCCCTTATACTGTCTTAAAGCAAGACCAAACCAAGCATTTTGGTTAAAAGGTTAAATCCTGTAATAGTGATAGAGAGATTAGAGTAGAGCTAAATAAACCAGTGTTACCAATACAAGGCATGAAACATCGATGAAAAAACACTGCCCCCCTAAAACCATAGGGTTTTCTTCTAACTTTAACAAAATAGTTAAAGTTGGTGTTGTCTCGAGAGACCTTGGACAAGAAATGACTAAATTATAAACTTGATATGAAAAATTTACGTTTAGCTAATCAATAGGAGATGCAGCGGTGGGGTAAATAGCCATGTTGGAGAAGATTTCAATATGGAGATTGTAGATTACAACCAAATAAATCAGTGTTGCCAATACACGGCAAGAAACATTGGAGTTAAAACATGCACCCGCTCTAATCTCACGGGGTTTTCTGCTAACCCTAAACAAAATCGTTAAATTTGGTTTTGTCTTGAGAAAAGTCGTACAAAAAAGAGTTAAGTAGAATTATCGGCAGATCTCATATGTTGTCTCAAGGGTAGTAAAAATATTTATCTTTTTTTTCTCGACGGAATCACGGAATCGGGAAATTATCATCCGAAAGCGCCCGTTGTTTATAAGCCGAGCTTTTTTTTAATACCGTTCTTTTTCTTTGTCGAGTAATAAAATCGGTGAATCATCAAAAATCGTCTCCTCCGAGGGTGAAATGAGTGGTAAGTGACGTTGATAAATGAACGTGAGAAAGAAGAGAGGGTGGAAAGGGCGCGGAGGTTTTCTGCTCGCGAAGTGACGGCAGCCTCAGCCGAAAAATCGTTTGAATTTATCGGATCCATTCAGAAGGGGGAAAGGATCCAATTTTTTCCAGAATCATACAGAAACTGCGGACTATTCACGTTGTGCCTGCAACTGTAACTTAGAACAACGAAAACTGATGATTTTTAAGAAGAGGAATGTTTTATTTAACCAATTTTAACTTCAGCAGAACCCTTAATGGTTATCTCTTAAATAATATTAATTTAAGTTAGAAAAATTAATTTGTTTTGAAAACATACAAAATTCACGAATGGAAACTTAATTGCTCTGTGACTTATGGAAGTATGTTCAGAAGGTAAAGGAAAGTATGTTTGTATTTATTTTAGGTTATTACGCATGATTGCTTCTCGCCAATTTCAGAGATTGGTATAATGATTGAGATAAAAAAGAAAATGAATGGCATTTGCAAGGTAAGGTTTTTCCGATCATTTTCCATTATTCTTGAATGATCAAGTTGCGTATTCTTGTGGTTGGTCAGTTAAGTTTCCTGCTTGTTTTTGTTTTTACTTTTTTCTAAAAAGAATAAATTATTGGAAGAAAAACAATCACAGGCCTAATATCACCAAACGTCACGTAAAAATCCACTTCTTTTTGTGTGGCCATACCCAACACTGAAAATTGTCGGATCAGCACAACCAAATTACTGTATTCAAAAATATCAACAAGAGATATTTCTAAATATTAAGAGCCAAAACTAATTATAGGCTTAAAGAGTTGATAACAACTCCACGTGGAAATCTATCGATTTGATCATATCCGTACAACGGGACCGAATAATCAGATGGCGTCGGACAGACCGAAAACAGCTAGTGTTGCCAGACTGAAATGATCTGCACCGAACAAATTTCAATCTCTTCTTGTGTCTCTAGTTGAAAAAGGTGGAAATGTCCCAGAACATAGGGGAAAATGCCTGCCAAGGTATGACGCATACGGATTCCAACGAAGCATTAGATTTGAACGCTTAATGAAAGCGTAGGGGGCCCTCGCTCTGATCCGATCCATAAAGATGAGCTGAATAAAATGCTTCCCGCCCGTAAATAATACAATTAATTATACTCTTAGCGAGAACGATTGACGGACAAAACTCAGAACATCGTTCGCCGTTCCATCTCATCTCACAAAACAAAATCTAATCTGAGAGCAAATCATATAAAAAGTATTCACATAGAATAACACTTATAGAGGAAAATGTACACAATAAATAAATAGTGAAGAAGCGAACTGAATTATATATTATTTGATTATAAGCAGTTGAAACTTTTATTAATGAAACTTTGAAACCCTTTTTTTTAAATATTGATAACCATTTGCATATTTTAATATACCCTCTTTGACTTAACTAGATATAAGCATTCGATATTGTAACATTAAAAACGGGATCAGAGGTAAGGTCAAATACTCGCCTATAAGTTTTATAGATTGTATATTTCAAATAAACATTATTGTAGTTTAAGTTAAAATGTTAAAATTTAAACTTTAAGCCATCGTTAAATGGTATTTCAACTTAATAAACCTTTCGTTTTAGTACAAAAAAGTTATTATTTTTGACAAAAGATTAAAAAAGTATAAGACGCTTTTTCGAGAAAAACGCAAATACTGTAGGCTTAACAAGACTCGGCGAAATTAAGTTTTATGACAACGGGGACAACGTCCGTTTGTAGACAATATTCAAAATTTGGGCCATGGTTCCATCGGTTTTTTTCTCGAAAAAACTTTTTTTCAAATTTTAGGGAGCCGTAATTTTTTCTATCATTTCAATCGGGCTGAAAGACCAAAAGCGCTTAAACGGATTATTTGGAGGTTTAAAAATCGATTCCTGCCAATAAAAATAACATTACTTCGACAACTCACATACAAGATAAGGCGAAGAGATTCATGGAAAGGCCATCTGCGAGACCTACGAATTACTGGAGGAACAAGAGAACCAGGATTCTGGTTGAACTCGTGACAGGACACTACCTAACCTAAAAAGGAACATCCACCGGATAGGAGTACAGAAGAAACACAATGCACTGCCAAGAAGAGTGGACCGCACAACACATTTTATATTTCTGTGAAGGTCTGAGTAGGTGCAGGTTCTTGCAACAAGGACGGGAAAAACTGCAAGAAACATCCTACACTAAAGGGTCGCTGGCAAGACTATAGAGGTTGATTAACAACCTGAACCTAGCCAGTGATTTATAAAATTAAAGGTGTACGGTAGATCTGCTCAGCTCGAGGTGCAGAGGCCATGCTACCACTTTTAACCTTATGTTACAACACCAAAAAATAAGTCTTTTTAAAAATTCTCATGATTGCAATAATCAATCGTCCTTGTAAGCAAAAGTTTCTATGGCCCGATAACCTTAATGCTTACATAATTGTAAGCAAGAATTTGTTTCAAAATAGTTCAAAAACTTTTTATGCGACTTTTACAGTATTCACAGATATTACGAAACATTGCAATAAATTATAACACAGCATTAATAGCTAATGAAATAATTTGTGGCTTTTGGTATTTTTTGTACCGTTGATTTTCCTTTTTCTAAACTATTAAACTTTTTAAAAATAATTATCATAAATATTGATCAACTCGATCTAATTTCTATATGTAAATTCGATAGCAATGTTCAAAAATGCTGGATTGATGTTTCTGCTACTCTTAATGGCAAAAGATTTTTTTTATTTTTTTAATATTTTTTAAATTAATTAATTTATTTTTATTATTTTTAGTGACCGGTTGTTTATTAATTTGTAGAAGTCGTGAGTAGCGGTCAAGCAGGAGACAGGTTGTAAAACCTCTTTTTCATTTTTTGCCGATGTTTCGACCTTTATTTGGGTCATCTTCAGGGCACAAAGTGTGGTGCGATTCTTGTGGTGTCATATTGGTTTTGTGTAAAATTTTTGGAGACTACTGAACTTATTGAATTTGAATAATACAGGACTAAACACATTATAATTTATGGGGCGAGTAAAAAATATCCTTGTGTCATTTTTAATGGTGCAATTTGAACCGGGTTGTTTTTCTTAACAAGTAGTAACAAAACTTGTAACAAGTCCGGTATAGAGAATGGATATTAACAAATTTTTAAAAATCCTGTATATTTGTTTGCAAACAAATGACTGTTAATGTCCAAGTTTTCTACTGAATGGATAAAAAAATGAAATAAAAAATTGAGGCTTCGAGAGAGAAATGGCTATAAAAAATGAATAATTATAAAAATTGGATTTTTTTTAAGTGCATGACAATGTTTCATCTTGTACATGTTAAAAGGTTGGTAAGCTGTTTCACATGCATACAGACAAACTGAAAAGTGTGAATTGATAAAGAAAATTTGTTCTATAAAGACGTTTCTATCAAAATGTAAAAACACGTACCTTCTCGAAATTGTTTTATTATTCAAATTATGTTTTCTTTGAAAACTATTTATAAGCAATACAGACATAAATAAGAACCGATGAAAAGGGAATGCTGGCATTTTACAATTTCATACAAATAATCATATAAAAAATAAAGTATTGTTAAGTACTGATGGTTCCTTTTAAACTGTTACATGTATCGATCATTTTTTTACTCAAGAATAAATTAGAACTTGGTACAGACTGAACGATGAAGAGACAAATTCAATTTTTACTGCCCAGCTTTCGATCTAAGCAAACTTAAATGTGCCCACACATTGACTTTATTTGTAAAAACGTAATTATGTCTATCTATTCTTCTGTCCACCTTAAAATATGGCGAAAGGCCTGATGATGCCGGCCAAAACCAACCTAAATCTGTAATAGTTAAAAGGTTGTTGTTAAAAAAAAATTTAATTATGTCGATGTGTAGACGTATTTAATATTGTTTTCCCTGGATGATGATCTTAAAATAGGCCGAAAGTTTAGCTGTCATCATCAGGTCTAAACAAACATAAATATGTCTACACATTGAAATAATTATGTTTTATTTAAAATGACCTGATAGTGACCTTAAAATAAGTCAAACGCATGGCAGAAAGAATTGAATTTATTTCAACGTGTATACCATGAAGGACTAAATTATTCGTGACCAATGCTTCTAAAAGTCATATGCGGATGCGATAGGCCAACTTTTATGATTTTTACGAACAGTAGAACGTAATGTTCGGATTTGTCTATTTTAGAAATAATTATCTCTATAGTTCACATATTCAATCTTCTTCAGGGCTAATCACATTTTCGATAATTTATTCCACTAAAAGTTTGGATATCCATTTCAAACCAGTCTTTATAATTTAAAATTGGATAAACGTAAACAAGAATAATGTAAAACAATGATATTTGGAAGCTTGGCGAATCACAGCAGTAATTAAATTAAAATAGATTACAAATCTTATCCTTACATTCAAATTATTAAACGCCAACGTTTTATAGACTCGTTAAAGGTTTATGACGTGTAAATAAATAATTTAATCGCATCGGAAGGTTTTTGTTTTATTTTAGAAGTGAATTTATATTTTTCCATGAAAAATCGCACGTAGAGAAATAATGTGGAGCGGAATGGTACAAAGTTTTTTTTCCAGGTCGTAGGAGTTAATAGCATGATAAAAGTTCTTCATCGGTATCGAATCGGATTAATAAGGTTTTAAGTCGAATCCGATAAAAAATATGATCTAAAGATAATTTATTTTAAAAAATGGATCCACTTTTCATGACTGATTTGGTCGTGGAAATGGTTCTGGTTTGTGGACAGAGGGAGGTGTCCAATTTGCCTATCCGATCCCTTGGATTAAGTCGTTAAGGAACTGGATGAAAACAAACGGTCCGACCCCCCGGTGGATCATCCGGTAGCCGGAGGCGCGGTACAACCCTGTTTACACGGCCACTTCCTTCCTACCGCGGTCGCCTGGACACCGATTTATAGCCCCCGATACCCTTTTCCCATTCATTTTAAAATTCACGCTACGATGACCCTCGGCTCTATTATTGCACAAAATATGTTTCCCTCTTTCGAGAAAGGAGCGAGACTCCATGATATATTCCAGCTCCAAAAATTTACTCATCAGAAATAAAAAGAAAAAAGTGAACCGGGATGTCAAAAAAAAAAAAAAAATACGAGGGTAGCATTGTAACTAGGTGTATATAAGCAATGGTACCCTCTTGAGTACGCGGATGTCGAGTGTAGTGCGGTGCACGGGACCCCATGGGGATGATACAGTAAAGGACGCCGTGCAGTCGAAGAAATCGCCCGCCTAAAGTCAAAAATAAACAAAAAGGGGAAAAGTGTTTTGGAGGAAAGGAGGAAAAACGATTCTCTCTAATATATGATGAATGTCTGGACTTACTTATTTAAAAGAAATAAAGGAGTGTTGATAAAATTCGCTAGGAAGTGGTCCACTGAACACTAGAACACATATCGCGTAACGAACCACGTGGTTGAGGATGCTGTTGTGTCCTGGCCGTTCTACCTTCTCCCCACGAGCACTAGACTGAGTCTGTTGCCGTTTATGCCATTGCTGTCGCTGGAAGGGGTGGCTGTGTGAGGCGTGGCGTCGCCCGGTCCCGCCTTTTCACCCTCTCGCCGCCAATCCGTCGGCTCGGGTGCCGTCTCGGGGCCAATCGGCCTCCCAGTTTACATCGATCACGATGGCCATTCGTGCGGAACGCGCTCGCCTTCGCCCCCCAGTCTTCCATCGGCGAGGGAAGAGGATCGTGCTTCGCCCCCTCTTCGCCGTCCTTTCTCACCTCTCCGCGCCCGTCCTACGAAACCCATTCAAAAACCGTCCGCATTTAAAGCCAAGGACAAAGGACGGCTTGGGTCCGTCCGGTCTCGCTCTCCGGCTCCCCTACTTCCCTTTCGCCGACATGATAAATTTCACACGACTCCTAAATGGTTTTCTTTCCTATGAGCAATTTAAAAACTGCTGTGTTTACATTTTTTTCACCGGGATCACATTCACTATATCCTTGTATCTAACTAACCGTCAAATTCAATTCTATCTGGCCCAAGAATTATTAAACCGGACATGCTTGGACAACAAACAAGCTCCCGAGCCTACGAGATCACCTCAAAACTTGATCGGACTGTCAAAATACCTAAGTCCAAACCGAAAAACGTCCAATACACGATCGAAAATCAAATTTATTTAGTAAAATCATAAATAGTGTGCCTCTTTTTATATGAAACAGCCATTTGTTTTGCATACTAAACAATATACAAAAAAAGGACAATTGTATTCCTTTTCTTTTATTGTTAGGTCTGCGTAAGGTTTTGATTTGACATTTTTATTTTGTTTGTCATTGGACTCTGTGTGGCATGACGGCATGATTAACATACTTTAAAATATAAATTTCCAAATTATATGAACATTATTAACCCCCTTGCCTGAAAAAAGAACCTCGTCGATATCAATGAATGAAACCCACACCTTTTACGATTACAGTTGTGGTGCCCCAGGGGTCAATTTTGGGCCCTATATTTTTTCCCTTTATACAAATCCCATAATATGCAAACAGAAAGAGCCACGACATCGTTCTCTTTAGCTCATCACAATGTACCGCTGTGTAATTAAAAATCCTAAAATCTATTGACGGTAAAAGTGGAATCTCAAAATCAATACAGAGAAAACTGAAGCGGTTGATTGAGGATTGTTAAATGAGTTGATGAGAAAGTGTTAAATGCTTAAGTCAAACTTTAGAGAATTTCACAGAGTACATTTTTTACACAAATTTGGCTAATCGGGATAAAGTAGCTATTAAATCACTATTTTCAATCCTATGTGGAAAAAATCCTGATTTACAAAATAAATCGTAATAACAAACTTTTTGTATGCCGCCCCAGCTTGGAAGGTTTGCCAGAAATATCAAGTAAATAAAAATAATACAAAACAAGCTTTCAAAACTGGTTACATACACGAAAATTAATTACCTGCACACTACGACAGGTATGCCCTACTTATTTAACCAACGAAATAGTAAAAACAATGGAAAAATATTTTAACACATTAACAGCCCAAATCCATTTTGTAGAAATATTGTATGGTATGATACTAATATCCCCACAAAACACAAAATTCTGTGATATGGTTTCAGCTCGATAGATGGCCCACAGTTCCAACGCGGTCAAGTATTTTTTGCCTCATCGATTCCCTTCCCTATGGTCCTTTTCTTGGCCAGCACGTCTGATTTAACGCCATTGGATTTTTTTTTTTTTTGGGGGGGACGGTATCTTAAAAATCAAATTTATGGAAATTTACAGCCCACAAACAGCCGGCTGAATTAAGAGAAAGGACCCGAAAACCATGTAGTGAAATTGACAGAGGGTCAATCAATAGCACGTGCTTTACTGGAGGAATGTCAAAAAAATTGCAGCGATGTGTGCTTTGAAAGAACTTTTTCTAGTTTATAATTTTTTTTTTGTACATTGACGTTCAGAATAGTTCTTCGTTTTTTACTTTTCTAATTGGTTTTTAATGTGTTAATTGCGAAAATTTTGTGTATTCATTTTTTCTGAATTTTATGTTTTAACTCCGTCAAACATTAGTTAAGAAAGGAAGAAAGTGAAAAACAAAAAATCTGAATGTGACGAGTCCAATTATTCTAGGCCAAAAGTGGATTAAACAGTACCATGAGAATGGTCCAGACATTGCTACAACGAAGTTGTTTTAATTATTAACCCAATTAAGTAAATAACAACTTCTGTTTTTTTTCTTGTGTTTTTACCAAAAATTCCGTTTTATTAGTTAGAGTAATTTTCCCCCTTTGGAAACCGACTAAAGGAGGCATTTCTAAGTGCAGAAAAATTCAACAATTCTCGGTCCTCTTTGTTATTCCATTTGTACACTTAGAAACTTAAAATAGTCTTTGTCATAAGTGAGAATAACTTTTTTTTGTCTGTTCGTATAGGAAAAATAAAAAGGGCCTCAGTTTATGTTATTATTCTCCTTATAAACTACTCATTCTTACGGTTTTTTGTACAGAGATGGACAGTGCTAAACATGTTTCAGCAGACCTGAAACGAGGATATTTAGGAGTATTTACCCGGATTAAACCAGAGATCGGGCAGACGCTTGACTCGTTCCATTGAAAAACATGAGGAAAAAAGTGGGCCAGAAAGCGAAAAGGAGATTTCTGCCGTGTGAAATCGGTTTTATTGGCGGTGGCAAACTCACCTTTCCCTTCAAACAACCCTAAACATTTGAAATAATGGGTCAAATGGTCACTGAGCCTCGACCGTTGAACGATCCTTGAGTGAAACACGTCTTGACAGAGAGACTAAGCGGACCAAGATAAATGGAAACCGTCAAAAATACAAAATATACACCTTTTATACCAAACACTTGTAATTTTTTGAAAAGAAGTCAGTCAAAACCCCGGATATTGACAGTCGTTCGTCTTATCCGTCCAGCCGCCGAGGATGGATTCCGAGAGCTTTAAACACCCTTCTACTATTGTGAACCCAACACATACAGTTCCTAGATCCAAGCCCATTCGCACTCCCATTAAATCCTAAATACATTCTTTCCTATTTACATATTATACACTCAGTTACGGTAGAGGATTTCTCGATATTCCTCCGTCACCCTTTAGAAATGTTAACTAGCCTAATTGGGGTAGATGGGGTACCCAATATTACGACATCGACCTTCTCACACTATACATTCACGCTAATGAATACTCTCAACACTCGCTAGGAACACAAAGTTATAAATATTTTATACAATAAAGCAGCTCTGTTTCCTACCAAAATCGGAACAGCGGACCCAGATACTCGCTGCCGCGTTGAAGCCCCCTAAGTGTCAGGGAAAATGACAAGTCACATAGATTAGCAAGAACGAATCCATTTCCAAAACATTTACGCTAATACAAACAATTCAACTTAATATCTCATGTAGGCGAGAGAATCAAATGCCTTTGTCAGATCCGCGTAAACAAAGTGGCAACCACTTTCTGGAGTGGTGTAAATTTAATAAATTCACTAAAAAGCACAAAATACGTGATAGTTAATTTACCTATACAAATATTTAGCTTTATTCACTAAACTAGATACAGCCCTGGAGTCTTGGGTAATTCCTGTTAAAGCTCATTTTTGAAAACCAAAAACAGAAAAAATTAAAATTGTACGAATTTTTTTCTTTTAAATAACACTTGACTCTCTTTAGGGAGTGATGTGAATAAATGTATTATGCTCAGGTCGTCCTCGATCTCTGAATTCTCGCTCCTATAACGAACGGACCGAAAAATCGTCCTTCAAGGAGGAGAAATCGTGCGAAAGAGGCGATTAACAAAAAGTAAATGGCCGACTGGACAAACCACCTGTAACTTGTGTGCCTGGCCAAAATCAATTGAGTAAAAGAAGGGTCGTAATCTAATGAAGTCTTCACTAAGCGCAAAGCCCGGGCCTCTAATTTTGTTTTTCACCTGGTTTAACATTAAACTATCAAGGGAGTCGAATTATGTTTTTTCTTTCTAGCCCATTTTCAAACGGATTCGATAGAATTGAAGAAACGAGGTAAATATGTTTCACGACTTTGACAGTGATCGGTTCAAATCGATGATACCAAAAGTGAAAGAAATATTTTTAAAAATGGCCTCTTGTTAAACTGAGCCTATTAAAGCCGGCAAGGTTTCGGATTTAAATAAAACCAGTTGTTTAAGGTAAGTATGGAAATAACGACGAAAAGCAAGAACGAAACAGCTCGTCGACCAACAGTCAGTCCTACACATGTCCTCTGAGACAATAGTCTTCTGAAAGTTGATGAAACTGTAGTTTGGTCGACACTGATCACAATGGTCTGTCAAACGCGTTTCGCCTAACCGTAAATTTGCAAAGACCCAACACTGAAGATGGCGAGATGCGAAACGCACCTGATAGGCCAAAACATCGAGAATAGGCAGAACGAAATTATCCGAAACGACCAAATTACATGTTCATAACTTCTCAAATGAGACGAGAGAGAGAGAGAGAGAGAGAGAGAGAGAGAGAGAGAGAGAGAGAGAGAGAGAGA